>JADBJO010015156.1:0-12500 GCA_016801955.1 Conus betulinus
CCCTGTTCCATAAGAACTGGGAGTACAAAAAACAAAACCAAATACAGAAAAGAAAGAAAAGAACACCTTCAGCCCTGTGGCTTGTCAAAACGAGGTGACTGAGGGCGGAAAAGGAAGAATTAAAAAAAACACAAAACAAACAAACAAAAAAACCAAAACAAAACAAAGGGATATTAGTTCCGCCAGACAATACAGACAAACAGATCACAGGGGACACACAACCACAACACCAGCAACTTCGACCTCTTGGGTCTTCTTCGCAGGCAAAACAACAAACAAACAAAGACACAAACAACTTCATGGACAATGAAAACGAAAAAACGAGCAGCCATTTTGTCTTCTCATAAAAGCGTTGATGAAAACGAGGCCGTTGAGAAAGGGATCACGGGAGCTGAAATATGATGATGATAATAATAATAATAATAATAATATGAGGATGATGATGGATGATAATATAATAAGGAATATAATAATAATAATATAATAATAATGATGATGATGATAATGATAATAATAATAATAATATATAATGATGATAATAATGATAATGATAATGATGAATATGATAATAATAATAATAATAATAATATAATAATAATAATTAATATATAATATGATTTGATGATGATGATGATGATGATGATGATGATGATGATGATGATGATAACAATAAGAAATAGTAATAATAGTGATAATAGTGACGATGATGAAAACATGAATATACTAAGAGAAGGAAGGCTGCTATCTTTTGGTGATAACACGACATTAACAGTTGTAGTATTGATGGTTGACACAACACTGAAGGGTAGAAAGAAAAGGAGTAAGTGTAGTAGAACAGCAGGCTTTGTTTGTTTAGTCATCATTGTTTAATCGTGTGATACCTTAGTGATGGTAGCGATAATGGTAGATTGATAATAGTGTTTAGTAGCAAGGAATAGATATGATTCAAAAAGAGGGGAAAAAAAAAACCCTGATGGGTGGTGATTATGATGATAGTAGTTGTAT
Organism: Conus betulinus; assembly: GCA_016801955.1. Lineage (NCBI taxonomy): Eukaryota > Metazoa > Mollusca > Gastropoda > Neogastropoda > Conidae > Conus > Conus betulinus. The sequence goes on from JADBJO010015156.1 coordinate 1,006, forward strand.
GTGTGGATGTTGGTTAATGATAATAATAATTGGAAAGGACTGGAAATGATCAATGAGTGAAAGGCTATCATTGCTGTTAAAAAAAAGAAGAAAAAAAGGAAGAGAGAGAGAGAGAGATATAGAGAGAGAGATCTAGAGAGAGAGAGAGAGAGAGAGAGAGAGAGAGAGGAAGCCTACTATCTCTCCACTTACATGTGCGTATGCACAAGAAGGGGTGGGAAACCTATACACAACATATTATCGGAAAAAAGTACACAGTACTATTGATGATTTATCATATCTTCAGTGAATGATGATGTTTGGCATTATTACAGTAATGTCGGGTTTGGAATAATTTAAATGGGATCAATAGCGAGAAATGAAAAGGGGTAACATGGTCTTTTAAAAAAAAATGGAGGGGGGGGGGGGCAACACGATAATGATCATAATGAGACTAATTGTGAGAGGTGATAATGTTGGTATCAATATAATTGTACAATGAATGATAATGCCTGGTTGGAAAGTTACATTGGAATGATCATGAGAAAAGGGTTTAACTCATCATATCGTCATCATCTTTATCACCTTTAGTAGTATAGTACTAGAGTATAGTATTAGTAGTAGTAGTAGTAGTAGTAGTAGTAGTATTAGTAGTAGCAGAAGGAGCAGAAGCTTAGCAGCAGTCGCAGAATAGCAGTAGAAGTAGCAGTTTTTATTGTAATACTAGCAGCAGTAGTAAGTAGGCGCAAGCATAGTAATAGTGGAAGTATTCGGGGGGGGGATATAACTGCCTCATTGAGACTTCATCCTTGTTATAATTTATCATTGCTGTTGAGATAAACTCGGACAGAGAGAGAGATAGAGATAGAAGAAGATAGAGAGAGAGAGACAGAGACAGACAGACAGACAGACAGACAGACAGACAGAGACAGAGACAGAGAAAATGATTATCACTGAACGGAGATAAAACGCTTTTGGGCTTGTGTTTATAATTGTGGCACCTATTTGGGTTTTGGCATCCTGTTGGGATTTGTGGCATCTGTTGGATTTGTGGCATCTGTTGTGTTTATTGGGGTTTGTGGCATCTGTTGGATTTGTGGCATCTGTTGGATTTGTGGCATCTGTTGGGTTCGTGGAATCTGTTGGGTTTGATGGGTTTTGTGGCATCTGTTGGGTTTGTGCATCTGTTGGGTTTGTGGCATCTGTTTGGGTTTGATGGGTTTGTGGCATCTGTTGGTTTGTGGCATCTGCTGGGGGTTTTGGCATCTCCTGGGCTGCAGCACGTGTTTTTCTGTAACACCTTTTGGATTAAACAGCTCCTGTTGGATTGAACAGCACCTGTCGGATTGAACAGCACCTGTCGGATTGAACAGCACCTGTCGGATTGAACAGCACCTGTTGGATTGAACAGCACCTGTCGAATTGAACAGCTCCTGTTAGATTGAACAGCACCTGTCGGATTGGTCGGATCGAAAACAGCACCTGTTGGATTGAATAGCACCTGTCGGATTGAACAGCACCTGTCGGATTGAACAGCCACCTGTCGGATTGAACAGCACCTGATTTGGATTTGCAGCTCCTGCCGGGTTCGTAGCAGCTGTTGGGTTTTGCGGCCATCCCTTGGGTTTATAGCCAGCTGCTCGTTTTCAATAAAAAAAACAATGTCTGTCTCAGTTGAGGGAACCGTGTAGTTAGGTGATTTCAGCTTTGGACACGTATACTAATTTCAGAGGAGAGAATGGTAGTGTGGTGTGTGTGTGTGTGTGTGTGTGGTGTGTGTGTGTGTGTGTGTGTGTGTGTGTGTGTAGTGTGTGTGTGTGTGTGTGGTGTGGGTGTGTTGTGTGTGTGTATGGGGGGGGGGGGGCACACCAGAGAGAGGAGAGAGAGAGAGAGAGAAAGAGAGAGAGATAGAGAGAGGAGAGGAGGAGAGAGAGAGAGAGAGAGTTTTGAATGGGAGAGCAGCAGGGAGCACCAGGAGCAGGGAAAGAGAAAGATTACCCCAGAATCGTGTCCCATGGTGTTGTGTGTGTGTGTGTGTGTGTGTGTGTGTGTGTGTGTGTGTGTTGTGTGTGTGTGTGTGTGTGTTGTGTGTTGTGTGTGTGTGTGTGTGTGTGTTGTGTGTGTGTGTCTGTGTCTGTGTGAATATGCACGTCTAATGAAGGTAAGGAAAAGAATCTCAATAAATCGTCAGCGACCCACAAGATATCTACTGCACAGACTAATCACCGGGATTAACTGTATTTCTTCATTTCCATCAGTCTGGAACCAAGAAGGCTGCTGCAATGGCTTGCTGACAAATAGCAGTACGTGCATGAGGTCAGAAACTCTCTTATGCGCCAGAAGCGTATAACTTTGAATAATAAATGTCTTTGAGGATTCTCAGAAGATTTAAAAAAAGAAGAAAAAAAGAACAATTATGGACAACGTTTCTGTGTCACTAGACCGTCTTCAGGATTTGTGACATAAAATGAACATTTATAAAAAAAAAAGAAAGAGAAAAACAAATAAATACGTGTAGGAAATGACGTAAAAACTTCTTTCCCCATTCTGTAACATGCTCTCCTGTCGCAAATGTAACACTCCCTCAAGGTTGCCCCACCCCCCACCCCCACCCCCACCCCCGCTCTGCGCGTGAGTCTTATCCGATCCTATCTTTTCTTTCGTCTTCTAGGCGAGTCAGCCTCGTCTACGGTATCACCTGACCTGGTGTCCACGTTGATCGTCAAATTTCCAGTTAGCCACCCTACCCATCGCGTGTGTGTGGCCGGCAGGTGGTCTAATCACTCCATCCGTCACTTGATCGGATTACTGGCCGTGGGGGATACCCAGAACCAAGATGGGGAACAGCCTGGGACGAGGGGCGAAGACAGACAAATAAGCTCACGCTCCTTTGTTTATTTCGGCAGGTCTATTCTGGACGACACACGATCTCCCAAGGACGGCGGTAGAGAACAATGGAAAAAAAAACAAACAAACATGGTATATAAACGTAGGATAATGTACCACACCAATACTGTAAATTATGTAGTATTATAAGGGTCTTATGTCGGGTAGATCATATGTTTTACAGCTGGTATAATGACTCTCTTACTAGCTCACAGCAGAGACCTGTTAAATTCACAAAACAAAGCAAAAGAAACAAAAACAACAAAAAAATTAAAAAAAAAAATAACCGAACAGAATTCTTCAGCGTTTCGGTCATTGACCGTCTTCAGGACCTCTGACATAAAAAGACTGACAAATGAATACGTAAAGGCAATGATGCATGAAAACATATATGTAAACGGACGAGTACGTGTTTAAAGGTGTGTGTGCGTGTGTGTGTGTGTGTGTGTGTGTGTGTGTGTGTGTGTGTGTGTGTGTGTGTGCGTGAAATTTAGTCAAAAATTTCAGTTGACAAGTGGCTAATCATTCACATCTGCCGCTGCCTCAGCGTGGGTTTTGCTCCCTTTCCCAGAAATCCACACAATGTTTGTCTTGAGAAGATGCGCATTTGTGTCTGGCAGGTGGAGCTTCTTCTTTCTTTTAGTCTGGATGTGCGGTCACTTCCTCTCTGGATATTTAGCTCCTAGAGACGATCTTTGACAAGGTCTGACCAGCGCGTTGGGCTAGTGCGTAGGTCAGACATCTGTTATGTTGTAGCCACGAGACCCTCTTCTTCAATTCTCTCATCTTAGTTATTAATTCATTTATCCATCAGCACCCTCTTCTTCAGTTCTCTCATCATCTTAGTCATTAATCCATTTATCCATCAGCTTAAATCATGCGCAGTGTGGTCTCAAAACGTAGCGGATATGACGTAGCGTATATGGATTAGTCCCCGCACGCAGTGACGCCTCCTTGCTATCTGTGATATGACGGCCTTGAACGTGATCTTTCGGTTTCCTGTTCCATCCGATCAGCTCTTGGTTTCCATTCATTCATCATTATTACCTTGCCAGCCAGTGTCTTAGCTCTCTCATTCCCCATGCCGCTTACGTATTCAGGGAAGTACATTAATAGCTGTTTTTTTTCTTCTGAAAGGAGGCTGTGGCTTATTCCATGCCTGTTCCCAGTGTCTACTGTCTATTTTTTTCACAAATGTTCACAGAGTGAGTCACTCTCTTGTCTTGTAGGCTGTGTTGTTGTTACTGTTGTTGTTGCTGCTGTTGTGGCTGTTGTGGTTGGGTTGTTGTTGGTGTCGTACCCTGGATAAAAACGACTTCAGGGATCATCCGAACAGCCGAAGTACTTGAACACTATGGTACAAATGCATGTATACTTAAGCCAAAACGGAGACGTAGCTTAGGAAACTAATTTGTGAACGAAAGACGGCACGGCGCCCGAGTGGCTGCTTCCATTTCCATCGTTAGTCTAAAAACTGTGAAACTGTGTATGATGTTGTGGTCTCGAGCTGTTTGACCACTTTGCTTCTCTGTCCAACCCACGCCATTTTTTCCCTTTGGTAACTGAAACATTGACCGTGTTTTTGTTTCTCTAAGAGAGTACTTATGTAGCGCCTACCCCCGGCCAGGGACCAAGCTCTAAGCGCTTTACCATCCACATTCTCGTTTACACAACGGGCTGCCTACCTGGGTAGAGCCAACTGAAGAGTTGCCTGCCGGCGCTTTTATTCAGTCGTTTTCCCGTGTCATTCAGTCACTATTGTTCGTTCGATTGAACAACTATTTCATTCTTTCGAGTCTTCACGCCGAGTGCATGCTATGTGTAACGTCTCATCCATAGCAACGGCCAAACTGGCCTTCTCTCTTCCGAAAGTTGGTGATGGGATTTTACGTGTGTGCAAGATTTTTGTATGCGTTCACACACGGAACCTCTGTTCAAAGTCTTATTCGAAGGACTATTTGGGAAATGGAGTCAAAACCAATGTTAACTCCGAGGGAATCCCCCCCCCCCCCCCCCCCCCCTTTCCCTGTACGGAAACGGCCTAGCGGAGATTCGAACCCGTAACGCCAGGATCACCAAGCTTACGAAACCGGCGCTCTACCAACCGAGCTATTCCGCACCCCCCCCCCTACCCCCCCCCCCCCCCCCCCCCCCCCCCCCCCCCCCCCCCCCCCCCCCCCCCCCCCCCCCCCCCCCACAATTTTTTTGTCATCAGCGAGGAGACACCAGTCGTATCCGTGGTACAAACGCGGCAGATGGGCACACATTAAGCAATTTCACCCCATCAGTCAGTCTGATGTTTCAGTCAAAGAGAGAAAGTGTCAAAACATGAATGAGAAATGGGGCACCTGTAACGCAGCAAGTCAGCATCATTGTCCTGATTGATTTTCGTGAATCAGATCATTATATTTAAGATGAGGATATAGGAGTGTATGAACATATGTTTTTCGAGTAGTTTCGACAAAAAAAGAGATGCTATTGAGATAGGTCTGTAGTTTGAGAAATTGGTGGGATCACCTTTTGATATAAAGGTGTAACTCTGGCATGTTTAAATTTTAAGGGAAAGTGGTGGTTTTTATCAACACACAAATTATAAACGCATGTGAGTGTATCAGCAATAATCAATGAAGCGATCTTTAGTATCTTACCATCAATTCCATCCAAGTCCCTTGTCTCTGTTTTCAGTGTATCAAATAATCGAATACTTCATTTAATGACATTGGTGGTATGTTAGAACATGAAGAAATGTTTTTACAACGACAGTATTTTCTAACACACGTAGATCATTGCACTTTGTTTTATCGTTTACAATTACATCCTTAGTTACATTTGCAAAATGAAAGTTGAAGTCTTCTGATGAGATTTCTTTTATCGGATTTTGTATTTCTTGAGTTATTGTTAGTCAAGAGATTGACAGTTTTCCAAATTAAGTTTAGATTTTGAGAAGACGAAACTAAATTTTGAAAAGATTGTTTCTTTGCTTTTCTGTTCATGGGATTTACTTTATTCCTTTGTTTTCTGAACAACTCTTTATCCTTCAACTTGAGTATATGGTCTCTTTTTGTATCTCTCAATGTCTGTCTCCTTTGTTAACCACGGTGTGTGTGTGTGTGTGTGTGTGTGTGTGTGTGTGTGTGTGTGTGTGTGTGTGTTTAATAACATGTTTCACTCTTTTTCTTACAAGAGGTGAGTGTTTGTCTTATACTGAATGAAATGTACATATCCAAAAGTTCACAGCATCGTCAGGGTTCCTAATCTGATAAATGTAGTCTAATTCAGAATGAAACAAATCATTAAGGAAGGCATTTTTCTCAAAATGTGTGAAGCGTCTATGAAAAAAAAATTTCCCTATGTCTGGCCTTAGGAATTTTGACACCTTTCTTCATCCATGGTAGACAAACTGAGAACGGTCACTGCAGCCTATTATTATTATTATAATGAATACTTATATAGCGCCTATTCTCGGCTAGAGACCAAGCTCTAAGCGCTTTACAATACACACTCGTTTACACAACGGGCTGCCTACCTGGGTAGTGCCGACTGAAGAGCTACCAGATGGCGCTTCATTCAGTCGTTTCCCGTGTCAACCAGTCCATATCATTCAATATCGTTCACTCAGTTTCCTACTTCCTCCATTCTCTCAATCTCTCTCACAGGGTGCATGCTATGTGTAACGTGTCATCCATACCAACGGCCAAACTGGCCTACTCTTCTGAAAGTTGGTGATGGGATTTGACGTGTGTGCAAGATGTTATGCGTGCGTTCACACACGGAACCTCGGTTTATAGTCTCATTCGAAGGACTGTATGGGGAATGGAGTCAGAACCAATGTAAACTCCGAGGGAAAAATCCCCCTGTACCGAAATTCGAACCCGTAACCTCAGGATCACAGCCTGTCTGTACAAAACGCATTTCCACCATGCTATCTTTTGCGTTGACGTAAATGTGATCAACAAGAGTTTCCATTTGTTCACTGGTTCGAGTAGGACGATCGATTATTTATTCCAGCCTATACATTGCATAAGTATGATTCCATTTAGTCCCACGCATAACTAAAAGTCGCCCCGAAGAGTAATTCCCTTTGATTCCAGTATTGCGGCATCCATCATCGAATTAAACCTATCGTACCAATCAGTGGTTTCTCCTGGGTTTCTGTACAGGAATCCTACTGGCTTACAGTGTTTAAGATTTAATTCTATCTAGACGGATTCTACGTTGTATTTTTCAAGATACGCTTTTTTTTTTTTCAAAGCTTAATGATTTAGCAAGGTAAAGAAGTAAACATCTTATTTTAGGTGCTTTTGGGTCTAATCTGTCTAATGTGTGTGTGTGTGTGTGTATGTGTGTGTGTGTGTGTGTGTGTGTGTGTGTGTGTGTGTGTGTGTGTGTGTGTGCGTGCGTGCGTGCGTGCGTGCGTGCGTGTGTGTGTGTGTGTGTGTGTGTGTGTGTGTGTGTGTGTGTGTGTGTGTGTGTGTGTGTGCGTGCGTGCGTGCGTGCGTGCGTACGTGCGTGCGTGCGTGCGTGTGTGTGTGTGTGTGTGTTTGTGCGCGTGCGTGTGTGTGCGTGCGAGCGAGCGTGTGTGCGTGCGTGCGTGGATGTGTGAGTGTGTGTGTGAGAGTGTGTGTGCGTGTGTGTGTGTGCGTGTGTGCGTGTGTGTGTGTGTGTGTGTGTGTGTGTGTGTGTGTGTGTGTGTGTGCGTGCGTGTGTGTGTGTGTGTGTGTGTGTGTGTGTGTGTGTGTGTGTGTGTGTGTGTGTGTGTGTGTGTGTGTGTGTGAAGACCTTCTGCTGACAAGCTCTCCTGGATCCAGGAAGTGACGTACGTCCTACTACTTGACCCAGTACTCTTTTTGATGTGTGGGATTCCACCATCTTTGACAAGCACTTCTCAAATACTCATCAGCAGGCTGGCAACGAAACAGAAAGAATGAAAGGGAGAAAAAAAAGAGTTAACCATCTAAGGACCGATTAGATTGTAAGCTTCGGAAGCAATTCTATCGGACGAAATTGAACACTTCAAACGAACTTCACGTGCTCGGGTAGTCCCGACCGGCGGAGAGAGCGAAGAAAAAGGAAGCGGCGGTACCTGAATGGGTTTTCTTCTGCTAACGCGGGGAGTTAGCCCAGTGTCTGGAATTCTGATGAGGAATGAAGATGTCTTCGTGGAACAAACACAGAGAGCTCTGGATTGGAAAATTACTGTAGAGGGAAACTGTGTGTGCTGTGAGATAACACTATACACACGCACACAAGATGTGTGTATGAGAGAGGAGGATTGAACTGTGTTAGCTACAGGAACATCAAATGAATTACTCCCCCCCACACACACACGCACGCACACACACACACACACACACACACACACACACACACACACACACACACACACACACACACACACATTAGACAGATTAGACATATATATATATATATATATATGTATATATATATATATATATATATATATATATATATATATATATGTGTGTGTGTGTGTGTGTGTGTGTGTGTGTGTGTGTGTGTGTGTGTGTGTGTGTGTGTGTGTGTGTGTGTGTGTGTGTGTGTTTCCGGCATCAACAAATTTGTTTTGATAAAAGCTTGAAAAAAAAAATGCATATCTAGTTTATGTTTACTGTGTGAAATGTTGTTGAGCTGAAGATCGCGTGCCACCATAACTTCTGGGCCAGACGGGGCGTGGTGAGGGTGGTGGTGGTGGTGGTGGTGGTTGTGGTGGCGTGTGTGTGTGTGTGTGTGTGGGGGGAGGTCATTCATTTGATGTTCCTGTAGCTAACACAGTTCAATCCTCCTCTCTCATACACACACCTTATCCCCACCCTACCTAGCTCCCTGCCTTCCCCTCCCTCTCTGTCTGTTGGTCTGTCTGCCTGCCTGTCAATCCGTCTGTCTGTCTGTCTGTCCTGTCCGTCTGTCTCTCTGTACCTGTCCGTCCGTCTCTTTCTGTCTGTCTGTCTGTCTCTCTGTGCCTGTCTGTCTGTCTGTCTGTCTGTCTGTCTGTCTGTCTGTCTGTCTCTCTCTCTCTCTCTCTCTCCTCTCTCTCTCTCTCTCTCTCTCTCTCTCTCTCTCTCTCTCGGTCGGTTGCATTATTGATCCAGACGAAAGGTTATTGAAGCGAAAGCGTATGGTTATGAAGAAAAAGGAACACACTACGACATCTCTCTCTCTCTCTCTCTCTCTCTCTCTCTCTCTCTCTCTCTCTCTCTCTCTCTCTCTCTCCTCTCTCACTCTCTCTCTCTCTCTCTCTATCTTCCTGTCTGTCTATTTATCTATTTATCGATCGATCGATCGATCGATCTATATATCTATTTATCTGTTTGCTGTCACGCCTGCCTGCCCCTCTTTCAATCTGTCTGTCTGTCTGTGTCTGTTTGTCTGTGTCTGTCTGTGTCTGTCTGTCTATCTATCTGTGGGTTTGTCTTCTGTCTGTCTGTCTCTATCTGTCTGTCTGTCTATCTCTCTATCTATCTATCTATCTATCTATCTATCTATCTATCTATCTATCTATCTATTTCAAGAAAATATTCCCAAAGAAATTGCTAGGGAGTCAGTCATCAGTAGGGTGCTCACTATTCTCCCTCCCCCCCTCCCCCAGGTGACAGATTACAGAAAAATAGGACGAGGCAAGTCACAAATCTCTACTGGGCTGAAAGACTGGGGCGAAAAATAGGACGAGGCGAGACACAGATCTCTACAGGGCTGGAAGATTGGGGGCGAAAAATAGGACGAGGCAAGACACAGATCTCTACAGGGCTGGAAGATTGGGGCGAAAAATAGGATGAGGCAAGACAAAGATCTCTACAGGGCTGGAAGATTGGGGGCGAAAAATAGGACGAGGCGAGACACAGATCTCTACTGGGCTGGAAGATTGGGGGCGAAAAATAGGACGAGGCGAGACACAGATCTCTACAGGGCTGGAAGATTGGGGGCGAAAAATAGGACGAGGCGAGACACAGATCTCTACAGGGCTGGAAGATTGGGGGCGAAAAATAGGACGAGGCGAGACACAGATCTCTACAGGGCTGGAAGATTGGGGGCGAAAAATAGGACGAGGCGAGACACAGATCTCTACAGGGCTGGAAGATTGGGGGCGAAAAATAGGACGAGGCAAGAACACAGATCTCTACAGGCTGGAAGATTGGGGGCGAAAAATAGGACGAGGCGAGACACAGATCTCTACAGGGCTGGAAGATTGGGGGCAGAAAAGTAGGACGAGGTAAGAGACACAGATCTCTACAGGGCTGGAAGATTGGGGGCGAAAAATAGGACGAGGCGAGACACAGATCTCTACAGGGCTGGAAGATTGGGGGCGAAAAATAGGACGAGGCGAGACACAGATCTCTACAGGGCTGGAAGATTGGGGGCGAAAAATAGGACGAGGCGAGACACAGATCTCTACAGGGCTGGAAGATTGGGGGCGAAAAAATAGGACGAGGCGAGACACAGATCTCTACAGGGCTGGAAGATTGGGGCAGAAAAGTTGGACGAGGCAAGAACACAGATCTCTACAGGGCTGGAAGATTTGGGGGCGAAAAATAGGACGAGGCAAAGAACACAGATCTCTACAGGGCTGGAAGATTGGGGGCGAAAAATACGACGAGGCGAGGCGAGACACAGATCTCTACAGGGCTCTGGAAGGGGGGGGGGGGGATTGGCTGGGGGAAGGGGGGGGGGGGGGGGGGGGGGGGGGGGGACAGGACGAGGCAAGAACACAGATCTCTACAGGGCCTGGAAGATGGGGGCGAAAAAAGAGGACGAGGCGAGACACAGATCTCTACAGGGCTGGGAAGATTAGGGGCGAAAAATAGGACGAGGACGGCAAGAACACAGATCTCTACAGGGCTGGGAGAGATGGGGGCGAAAAAATAGGACGAGGCGAGACACAGATCTCTACAGGGCTGGAAGATTGGGGGCGAAAATAGGGACGAGGCGAGACACAGATCTCTACAGGGCTGAAAGATTTGGGGGCGAAAAATAGGACGAGGGCAAGAACACAGATCTCTACAGGGCTGGAAGATTGGGGACAGTTCCCGTGACGCCTGATCGGTGGAAGAGAACGGGACCTCCAAGTGCTTATTTTCTGCGGGATGTTGAACCAGCCTCGCTGCCAAGACCGAAGATTCTCATCGTTTCCCTCAGCATCTGGAAACCTACTCATCTGAACTGCTTGATATCACTCAAGTGTTTTTCCTTAGGAACGGACGCTCCATTAGCTATCAGCCACTGGTCGCTGATCTTCCAAGTTCTTTGTCATCCTGATCTGATGAGTTTGTGCAGCCACTCTTAGGCCACTGGGACATTGCTTACACAGCGGGTTGGAGTACCCCATTCGGTCGAGGGCGTATCATTTGGCTGGAGGGTTTGTGCAGCCCTTTCTTTACATCATCAAGGTGTTGGCCCAGCCTGCCATTGAACAGATTCTCTGGCACCACAGACCATAACACACACCTGGGCATCAATTGGTGCTTTGCGCTGAGCGTGGGAGTCTATTCTCTTGAGAGGCCGTTCAAGAGCTTCTCTCTCCGTCCACCGTGAGTGTCTCTGGTTCTGGCTAGAAGGGTTTCCCTGGAAAAAAAAAAAAAAAAAAAAAACAACAACAGTTTCTTTGTTGTTGTTCC
>JADBJO010015156.1:30000-35000 GCA_016801955.1 Conus betulinus
TAACAATGCTTTATTGACAATAGTTAAATAACCCTCATGCCGAGGGAGTGCATACGCAATTTCCACTTCGTGTTGCCAAACTCTGCAAACAATAGAAATGAGAGTAAAAAAAAAAAAAGAAAAAAAAAAAAATAGCGCACATACAGAAAACAGTTGAAAAACAATACTAAGAAATACCATCCATCAAACAATAGTCTCATCACAATAAACAACTTATTGTATAATCATGATTTACAAACACAGCCTACATGTTAACATTTTTTTTTCTCTTTCTAGATCGAAAAGTTTCCGTCACAAACTTAGCAAATGAGTTTACAATGTCTATACCTTCAGAGGATAAAACACCACATAGTTTTTGAGTTTGACCAAAAAAGGACTTAAAGGCAGGAGAATCATTTCTGAATTTATTACACTCTGGGCATCTTAAAATGAAGTGTTCCTCGTCTTCAGTTTCTTTTGAGCAGGATGGACACAACAAATCACTTTTCGCGTGCATGAACCATCTTTTTCTTGCTTTAAACCACAGGCTACTCGTTCGAAACCGAATGAACACATCTCTAAAACGCTTTATAAGAAATTGTTGTGAGATCCTTTATATATTAGAACTGTTGTCAAATGTTTGAAGTATTGGTTGCGATTAGTGAAATTAGCAAGGGTAAATAAACAGGCGTACTGCATGACACTAACTCAATTAGATCAGGTCGTCAGAACTGGGCATTTGAAATAAAGAGAGTTCTATCCGTAAATGGATTTGGCATTGTATGGATGACTCAGACGGTTGGTGACGAAGTCATTTTTTTTTGGCTGAGTTTAAAGATAGGTTGATTGCGTGCCATATGCAAAATTGGCATAGTAACTTGGAAGAAAGTGACAAGTGTGAGTTTTATCACTCATTTAAAGATTTTTTTCAAGCTGAGAGAGTAGATAGATAGATAGATAGATAGATAGAGAGAGAGAGAGAGAGAGAGAGAGAGAGAGAGAGAGAGAGAGAGAGAGAAGCAGAGAAATTCAATCTGTTTCAGGGTGTTTAACTCGGAAAAATGTAGAAGAAAAAAAAAAATGACCGAAACAAATGAGAATTTTAACCACATGTTTACAAGTTAAATCAAGAGACACTGCAGGTAGAAGCTCCAACCAGTCATTCTTCATTATAGTGAGGTGGATTTCTGAAACATCTACACGCAAACCCAACCACACGAACGTCTGTTCATGGTATATTCTGTGGAGGGAACATTTTATCCCATCTGTAATGTTTTGTTTTTCAGGGTGTGAAGTAAAAATTTTCAAAAAAGTGAAAACAAAACAAAAAAAATGAAAGAAAGAAAGAACACAAAGCAGCCAGATTAATGAAGAACTCCAGAGAACTTTACGAAGATCGTTCATTCAAGTGCTGTTTAATATCAAACTTGGGACAAGACGAGAAAATTTTATTCCTTCGCCAAAGAGCACATCAGTGGCTTCTTTGAAAAAAAAAAAGAGAAAAACCAAGAGAAACGAAAAGAAAAAGAAAAAAAATGTGTCGAGTCATCTGTTACCCAAAGCCATACCACAGATCCTTCAAAGATTTAGAACTACGAACAATGTCTGAAGTTTGAAAACCCTTCCTACATTGACAGGACTGGAGGGAAGACATTGCGGTGTGGCATGAACACTGCCCGGCCTGCCGTCTGCAAGGAACTGATCTTTGATCCGTCAAATGGTAAACACCCCTCTCTCTCTCTCTCTCTCTCTCTCTCTCTCTCTCTCTCTCTCTCTCTCTCTCTCTCTCTCTCTCTCTCTCTCGCTCTCTCTCTCTCACCTAAAGTCCCTCATTCTCTCTCCATCATTCCAACACTCTCTCCCTTCCTTACTCTCTCTCTCTCTCTCTCTCTCTCTCTCTCTCTCTCTCTCTCTCTCTCTGCATCTGTCTCTTACCTAAAGTCCCTCATTCTCTCCATCATTCCATCACTCTCTCCCTTCTTACTCTCTCTCTCTCTCTCTCTCTCTCTCTCTCTCTCTCTCTCTTCTCTCTCTATCGCACTGACTGAAACTATTTACTGTCAGATTAACATAGAGTTGTACTGACATTAAAAAAAAAAAAAAATTAACGAGAAAACGAATATAATCCAAATAAGCATCTGAATGGCATAAAAATCAAAAAGGAAAATTAACAGGGAAACATTTAACGTTTATAAGTAAAATGATAAAATCAGAAATTGTAACAATAAAACAAATTACATCTTAACTGTACTGAAAATTAAAAAAACCTCTCTGTCTCAATCTGTATCTCACAACACCATTTAAAAAAACAGACCATTACATCAGACTACTAACAAAACAAACAAAACACACACACACACACACACACACACACACACACACACACACACACACACACACACACACACACACACACCAATACATACACACAGACAAAAAGTACCGTTGAAAAAATCTGCCAAGTGGATGCGACTTGATCACATTCACAGCCAAACTGGATAGACTCCACCCATTTTTCTCTATCACCCCCACACACACACACACACACACACACACACACACACACACACACACACACACCCCCCCCCACCCACCCACCCATCAAATATCAAATACATTCAGAGTTCACAGGTGCGCAAAAAGAGGACGGTGCGCGGTTGGTCAACATATAAATCATATATCTGTAAGATGTAATCAAGAACTATTCCTTACACAGTATAAGAAAAAAAAAACGTAGGAAAGCAACGACAACAAAGAGCAATCAATACCAAGAATGTTCATAACTGGAAGAAGAGTTTTTAGAGACAAGGTAGGCAGGTCAAAAAATCGTTAGGTATGAAGTTTTGTTCAGAAACGAAACCAGCCTCCCTATACACAGCCTAAGCTACTGGGGAAAAAAGTGTGTGTTCGTTCGTTCAATGCAATTAGGCCTAGATAAAATAAATAATAATTTAAAAAACAAAAACAAACAAACAAACAAACCCCCCCCCCCCCCCCCACAAAACAAAAAAAAAAAAACCCTCCACATAACTGAATTCAAACTTCAAAAGAAACACTAAATAAGCAACTACCACCAAGATGGGGAAAATAACATAGACGTTAAAGTAAATGTCCAATTGGGCTCTTAATCAGTCCTTGAACAACTTCCAAAATGTTTGATTCGTTGGAGATGACGTCTTCAAAGGCTGATATCGACGGTTCAGTGTTCAACAACCAAGCAGGTAAGTAGGGTTTCATTCTATCGCACAAAAAAAGTAGATGGAACGGAGTGATTTGCTGGCCACAAATACAAGTCAGAATTTTGTTTTAATTAATTTAATTTTAAAAAGTGTGTGTGTGTGTGTGTGTGTGTGTGTGTGTGTGTGTGTGTGTGTGTGTGTGTGTGTGTGTGTGTGTGTGTGTGTGTGTGTGTGTGTGTGTGTGTGTGTGCGTACATACAATCTGTCCAACACTATATTTTAATCGATAATTTTATCTGTAACAATGCCCTGAGCCTCCCCTAACATAGAGAATTTCTCCTCGAAAATATTTTCACACTTCGTACTTCCTATCCTTATTCGCGTCAATAGCTCTTTCCAAAAGTTATGAACCATGGGACAGCGCACTAAAAGACATTGATAGATATTTTTCCATTTGGAAGAATCCTGTGCGGCAATCTTATCTGGAACCATCTAAGCTGGACGTTGGTGGCAGATGTATAACACTTGTCGAAAATGCTTTACCAGTTCAGCCCAGGACAACTTTTATTCCATTTAACAACTGCTGCTGGCAAGGTCACATTGCCATGAAGTACTGTCCTTACTGCCTGGTAAAGTCCTGCCACCCCAGAGAAATTAAAAACAATATTCGGTCTAATTCTTGTAGGAAAAGAAGAGAAGGGTCTAGCAAATGTAGGCAGAGGAAGTTCAATTTGGAAGTATCAACGTTTCAATGATTACTATTTTATTCCTAGATGATTGATCTGTCTTTTTTTCCCACTATCCAGTTGTCGTCTTTATAATCATCATCCAATCTACCTGCATAGTTTAAACTACAGCTTTCTCCTGTTTGAGTGGAAAAGTTCATTCCAAGTACCTTAAACATACTTGGGTCCCATTGAAAGTTTCTGTCTCTCATGAGTCTCAATTGACAGTTTTCTGTTTCTACTCCCTATCCATACTACCTGTGTGTTGTCTTTGTTAATTCTCGGTCCAGATATTCTAGAACACAAAATAACGTGTGTATGGCCTCAGTAAATGACTTTTCTGAGCCATCCAAATACATATATAGTTGTATTACCTGCGAAGAGTAACAGAGCATATCCTGATCTTTTAAACTGTATACCTTTAATGTGTGTATTTTTTTTCCTGAGCAGCAAAGACATAACTTCTGCACATATCAAATACAAATAGGGTGATATGGGGTCACCCTGTCTGCAGCCACTTCCTAGATTAAACCAATCTGAGTATTCGCCATTAAAAGATACACACGGCGAAGCGTGTTAGTACATAACTTGGAACCAACTTACGAATGACTGTGGATACTGAAAAAACGAGTGACCTCTCTATAACTTCCCTTGAAATGCTGTGAAAAGCCTTTTCAAAATCCACCACGAGTAATAAACCTGGAATAGGGTGTTTCTCTGTGAAGAAGAGAACATCAAACAACAGCCGTAAGTTTTCTTCGCTGTATCTCCCTTTAATGAAACCCTTTTGGTAACGGTGAATGATATTTGGAAGTAATTACATGCTGAAGACGTTTTGCAACTGCTACTGCTCTTGCATGCCTCCAGGAAAAGATCACAAAGGTGAACTGTAATCTATGTACTTGGATGCAAGCCCTTTTAAGGAGACTGCGAATGCATGTGCATGTGGGAGTAGAAAAAAGAAAGGTTGGGGCGAAACAAAAAAACACACAAACATCAAAGTGTGTGTGTGTGTGTGTGTGTGTGTGTGTGTGTGTGTGTGTGTGTGTGTGTGTGTGTGTGTGTGTGTGTGTGTGTGTGTGTGTGTGTGCGTGCGTGCGTGCGTGCGTGCTTGCGT
>JADBJO010015156.1:40000-44841 GCA_016801955.1 Conus betulinus
TGGATGTCCTGTTCACCAGTCCATCCGGGGACCACATGGGTAGCTCGAGGAGACCTGCTGAAGACGGCTTCCTTCAGTTCTGCCCAGCTGTTGCTCAGACAGAAAATTAATGTTGCTGCATACGTGAAATGGTCTGTTCTTTCTACTCATCCTTTCTTCCACCCCTCCTCTGCAGCTTAATTTTTTTTTTATAATCAAGTGTCAGACGCATGTCGCCACTTTACTCTTTCAGCATCATCTTTAGGCAGATGATGGCGCTGTCGTCTACAAAAAAAACAACGATGGTCTGCTTGGACCGACTACGTTTCAAAATCGTCTTGTCCACAACGTTTTCTTTCCCATTGTCAGATTGGAGGATGTGGGACACCCCAAAGAAAGACAATTTCTGAGCAGTTCTTCATCCTTTCTGATGCCAGCGCCAGCGAAATGTACTAAAATTGTCGCCCATGTGCAGAAACTCTTTCGTGTAACCAGCAGGTATTCTGGTCATATCCTTGAAATAAATCAGCAGGCACCTAGTGAAATTATTGCACTACTTGTTGGCAGTGAAACTTTTTTTTTTTCTTTCTTTCTTTGTTTTGTTTCTTTCTTTCTTTCTTTTTTTTTTTTTTTTTTTTTTTTGGGGGGGGGGGGGGGGGGGGGGGGGGGGGGGGGGGGGGGGGGGGGGGGGGACCTCTCGCAATGGGTTTCAAGGCACAAGGCAGCCACATGTTTTTGTTTTTGTTTTTGTGTGTGTGTGTGTGTGTGTGTGTGTGTGTGTGTGTGTGTGTGTGTGTGTGTGTTTTGATGTTGTGCAGCGGCGAGAATGACTAACACACTCACGCCATCTGACACAGAATGGTTGAAAAGCATTTCCTGGCTGATAGCAAAACAAAACAACGTGCCCTACTGACGTTGCTGCACTGTAATGTGCGAAGAGACCGAGGCGTTCTTTTTGCTAAAAAGATAAAAAGCGCGAACATGCTGGACGATTCTCACACAAGGAGACCGGTGGTAGCAACTGATCAATCAGACAGTACCTGCCCGCCGCAACGAAGGAAGAAAAATAGATGGGACTACAACTGTGTGTATGGCATTTCTTTTTTGTTTTTGAACGAACTTAATTTGTCTTCCTGGAAATCTCGCCCTCTGTGTTCCTCTTTGCTCTGTCTCGTCTGTCGGTCTGTCTGCTGTCTGTCTCTCTCTCTCTCTCCTCCTCCTCTCTCTCTCTCTCCTCCACTCTCACTCTCAATCCGTCTCTGTCTGCTCAGTCTGTCTGTCCGTCTGTTCTGTTGTCTCCGTTTCTCCTCTCTTTCTTCTCTCTCCTCCCTCCTCTCCCCTCCCGCCCTTCTTCACTCTCTCCTCCTCCTCGTCTCCCTCTCCTCTCTCTCCTGTCTCTCTCCTCTCTTCTCCTATGCACCCCTCTCTCCTCCCCCACTTCCTCTCCCTCTCGTCTTCTCGTCTTCTCTCTCCTCATCTTCTCTCCCTCCCTGCTCTCTCCCGCCTCCTCTCCCTCTCTCTCTCCTCCTCATCTCCTCCTCTCCCACCTCCTCTTGTCTCCTCCGTCTCCTCTCCATCCCTCTCCCTCTCTCTCTATCTCTCTCCTCTCTCTTTCTCCTCTCTCCCTTCCTCTCCCACTGTCTCTGTCTGTCTTCCGTCTGTCTGTCTGCCTGTCCTGTCTCTCTCTCTCTCCTTCTGTCTGGTCCTCTCAGTCTCGTCTTGTCCTCTCTCTCCTCTCTCTCTCTCTCTCTCTCTCTTCATCTGCTCCTCACCGGTCCTCTGTCTGCGTCCGTCTGTCCTGCTGCCGTCCTGTCTGCTCTCTCTCGGTCCCTCTCTCTCGTCTCCTCTCTCGCGCCCTCTCTCTCTCTTCCCGGGCTGGCTCTCTCCCCTCTCCTCCTCGCTCTCTCTCTCTCCCTAATCGGTTTAAAAAGATTTGATGGCCTGATTTTGCGTCCATTGCGATGGCTTGGTTTTATGAAACATTTTTTTTATCTCCACCCTCCCCACTCCCCCGCTCGCTGTCTGGGTCTTCTTCAGTCATTCTCTCTCTGCTTCTCACCTAATCTCTTCCTCCTCTCCCCCCTCTCTCCTCCTCTCTCTCCTCCTCCTCCCCTCTCCTGCTTCTCCCTCTATTCCTCCCTCCCGCCTCCTCCCTCTCCCTCTCTCTCTCTCTCGTCCTCTCTCTCCTCTCTTCTCTCTCTCCTCTCTCTCCTCTCTCCTCCCCTCCTCTCCTCCTCTCCTCTCCCTCTCTCCCTCTCTCATTCCTCTCTCCTCTCCCTCCTCTCTCGTCCTCACCTCTCTCATCTCCTCTCATCCTCCATCTCTCCCCTCTCTCTCTCCTCTCCTCTCTCTCCAGGCCTCTCTCTCGTCTCCCTCTCTCCTCTCGCTCCTCTCCAGCTCTCTCTCTCCACTCCTCCTCCTCTCTCTCCTCTCCAAATCTCTCCCTCCTCCCTCACTCCCTCATCCTCTCTCTTCTCTCCTCCCGCTCCCTCCCCCCTCCTCTCTCCTCTCCTCTGCCCTCGTGCATGTCCTCTCTCCCTCGTCTCCTCTCTCTCTCCCCCCTCTCCCCATCACCCTCTCCCTCGCTCCCCGGTCTTCCCTCCCCCCCTCTTCTCTATCTCCTCCTCCGCCTCACTCCTCCTTCTCTCCTCCTCCCTCACTCCCTCCCTCTCCCTCCTCCCTCACTCTCCCTCCTCTCCTCTCTCTCGGTCTGGGTGCTCTCCCCTCCTCTCTCTCCCTTCTCCTCTCTTCCCTCCTTCTCTCTCTGATCTTCTCCATCGCTCTCCCCTCCTCCCCGCTCTCGTACATCTCTCCTCCTCTCCTCCCTCCCTCTCTCCTCCTCTCTCGTCTCCCTCTCGCTCTCCGTCTCTTCTCCTCTCTCCTCTCTCCCTCTCTCCTTCCCCTCCCTCCCCCTCCTCCTCTCCTCCCTCTCCTCTTCTCTCCCTCTCTCTCCTCCCTCCCTCCTCCTCTCTCTCCTGGCCAGCTCCTCTCTCCTCTCTCTCTCTCTCTCGGGGCACTCCTTCTCTGTCTCTGTCTCTGTCTGTCCCTGTCTTGTCCCGTCGCTCTGTCTGTCTATCTGGTCTGTCCTGTTCAGTTAGCTGTCCGTCTGTCTGTCGTGCCTGAACTGTCTGTCCTATATCTGTTTGCCTGCCTGCTGCCTTCCGGGTCTGTTTTGGCTTCTTTGTCTCTGTCCTCCTGGTCTGTCTCTCTGTCTCTTGTCCCTTCCACATCTCTCTCTCTCTCTCTCTCTCTCTCTCGCTCTCCTCATGTAACTAGTGATTGAATCTTTATGACCACCTCATGTTCCTAAAATGTCCCTTCCGACTTTTTTTAATGTTTATTGCTGGTGTAAATTTGCCATTGCGCTTTGGCAGTTCATATCGATATTTTTTTCCTCCTTTCCAAAGGTTCGAGTGAAAAAAAATCCACCTGGGCTTTTTTTTTCTTCTTTTTTCTTCCTTAGGGTAGGAAACCCTTTTTTTTCTTCTTAGTAATCTCCGACTCGGCTATCGCGGCCCCTATTGTGTTGGTCTTTTCTTTGTCTATTAGCTTCTTTTCTTTCCACCCTCCTTTTCTTTCCACCCCTCTTTTCCTCTTCTCTTTTCTTTCCAAAACACCCTCTTTATTCCTCTTTCCTACCCTCTTAACACCCTCTAATCGTGTTCTTCCACTTTCACTCCACTTTCTTCCACCCTCTTTTTTTTCCCGCTCCCTCTTTTTTTTCCAACAACCCTCTTCGCTCCTCTTCCTTGCCTCTTTCCCCTCCTCTCCAGTCATAAATCCAACAAAACACCAAACATTTGAGAGAGATGAGAGAGGCGAGAAGATGAGGGAGAGAGAGCGACGAGAAAGAAAGGACTAGAGAGAGAGATGAAAGTACAGCTCGATAGAGAGAGCGAGAGATAGTGTGTGTGGGTGTGTGCGTGGTGCGTGTATGTGTTTGTGTGTGTGTGTGTCGTGTGTGTGTTTGGTTGGTTTGTGTGTGTGTGTGTTGACACCTTTAAAAATTCGAGGAGACCAGACAGACCGCAGTAAGGGTAGGGTAATGTTTGCTTATGGTCCATCCGACCACAAAGGGCATGGCAAGTCTGTCACAGCGTTGAAGTCAGTATTCAGAAATAACGATAATAATGATAATAATAAGCATCATCATTCATCATCATCATCATCATCGTCATTTCAATCACTCATAATCTACTCAAAACTCATTCACTCCAACTCTTTAAAGCGCAGCCTTCCAAAAACACCCAAAATTTGGGTTAAAACTCTTTCTCCCATAAAATTTAGATAAGGATGAAAAACTGTTAATCTGCCTCAGAAAGTCAAAGGTCCTACCTCCAGGTGGGACAATTCTGAAGAAGGCGTTCATGGAGTTGCGTAAAAGGGTTATGGCTACACATCATGCAAGTCCTAACAACTTTCTAAAAGTTATAGTTCATGTGGTGGTAAATGCACATGGAATGCACCATGGAAGACAGGGACCGACAGACAGAGACTGAGGCCTAATCACGAAGACACAGAAACAGGAAAAAAACCATATTTAAGGGCAAAAAACTAATGAGCATGAGGTAAATTTTCTTTACATTTTTTGCCCCTCTGCAATAAACAAAGAACACGAGCATGACACAACAACAACCAACAATATGAAATGATAATCACAACGATACACAACAATAATACTTTAATAATAATATATTAACGAATAATTACAACCACAAACGAACAACAACACCAACAACAACAATAATATTAATAATAGGCTAATAATAATAATAAAATGATGATGATGATGATGATGATGATGATGCTGATAAAAATACCCAAATAATTAACAGAATCAATAGAATATAACTATTAAGACC
>JADBJO010015157.1:7500-17500 GCA_016801955.1 Conus betulinus
GACACGGAATACAAAGCTGTTCAGTGCCAGACACACCCCCTGTGTGGGAGACAGCAGCAAGTGGACAAGGCCAAGTATCCGGGCGTGCAGCTTACTAAAGATCTACTACACTAGGGAGCGCACACTCACCCTATCACTGAAAAGGCAGACAAGACCATTGCCTGTGTGTCCAGAGTCCAGAGGCTGTCCACACACCAATTCAGTCATGCTACAACGACGGGTCGGTGAGACCGATGTGCGTGTTCGCGGCGCCAGTCTGGGACTCCGTCTGTCGGACAGACTGGAGAGAGTCCAACGTCGTCAAGCACGACCAACCTCGCGCGCTGGCCGTGGACCGTGATCTCCTCATACTGCAGGCGCTTCACGGCCGAGGCAAACACGATGCACAGAATCATGAGAGGCTTGGACGAGGGTGCACCACCCAGTTACGGCACCTTCATCCCGGCCGACTAGGGAACTAAAAGGCGGCACTCGGTGGAACTCCTCGTCACACGCTTCTGCAATGATTCCGACATCTACTCCTTCCAATCGGCAATTCGTCTGTGGAAGTGTCTCAGATGAAGCTTCCAGTGCCAGCTGCCCACACTAGGCCTTGACATCCTCTGTCATGCGCTGTCTGAGAACCACAGCAGCCTTCTCCAACATGATGCCGTTTAAAAACCCTTCACCACTTTTTGTTCTCGTTTGTTTTAATAGCGCGCGCGCGTGTATGTGTGTGTGTGTGTGTGTGTGTGTGTGTGTGTGTGTGTGTGTGTGTGTGTGTGTGTGTGTGTGGTGTGTGTTGTGTGTGTGTGTGTGTGTGTGTGTGTGTGTGTGTGTGTGTGTGTGTGTGTGTGTATGTGGTGTGTGTGTGTGTGTGTGTGTGTGTGTGTGTGTGTGTGTGTGTGTGTGTGTGTGGTGTGCGTGCGTGTGCGTGCGTGCGCGCGCGCACGTGTGTGTGTGTGTGTGTGTGTGTGTGTGTGTGTGTGGCCTGGTGGTCAGCCTCTCCACGTCGACAGGATGGAGACAGCGGCTGGGGCACGATGATCATTATAACGATGATGACGTTAAGCCCTATTGTCTTCCCTCCTCACTTTCCACGTCTGAGTTTTTTGTTTACTACATTGCCATTCTATTCTGCCAGCTGTCTGAGGAGTTCAGCGCTAACATCCCTATCAAGGGAGTAAAACTAGAGACAGTTCAGAGCTTCAAGTACCTGGGGGCAATTGTTTTAGATGATGGCTCAAAACCTGAAATGCTCTCCAGAGTTACGCAAACGACGGCAGCGCTAAGACCCATCAGGAATGACAGAAACATCTCAGTCAGCTCCAAGATCAGGCTGATGCGCTCCATGGTCATTGTTATATTTCTCTAGGCCTGTGGGACGTGGACTCAGCTGAATTTGTGAGAAGGATTTAGGCATTAGAGATGAGATGCTTCCACAAGATCCTTGGCATCTCACACAAAGACCACATTACCAACTTTGAGGTCCACACCTAAGGAAGGCAAGCCACTGGACCATACGAAGACCTGTTGTCTACAGTGAAAAAGGAAAATGAGATGGTATGGTCATGCATCAAGATCAACAGCACTCGCCAAAACCATTCTACAAGGAACAGCGCGAGGGGGCAGAAGGAGAGAGGAAGACAGAGAAAGAGATGGGAGGACAAGATCGATGAATGGACTGGCCTCACACTCAGCAACTGCCAAAAAAGAATCTGAGAAACGGGGGGGAGTAAGTAAAAAGCTGGTTGTGAAGGCTTCTGTGGCGCCCCAATGGTCTCCAAGACTCCGGGACAGGTGATAGGTGATAGGTGATCCGTGGAGTACTGTTTCTGTGCATGTTTATGTCTGTTCTTTGAGGCATCTGAAGACATTGGTCAACAATTCGCTTCTTTATTCCGCACTGTGTGTGTGAACAGCCTCGTATTCTCCACCTTGTGTCGTGTGTTTATCGGTGTTTTGGGGGGCTTGTTTTCAGTCACGACGCGACCTCGTGTTTCGAGTCTCAACAGGTCTTACGTTGTGAATAAAGACTTGGCAAAACCACCACCACCAACAAGAACAGCCCCAACCTACAACACCACCAACAAACCTGTCCTTTACAGAACCCATCCAGTATTTCCATACAGAATAGGGAGGCCTGGCTGGTCTTGTAAGGTAAGGTAATGCTGCTTACAGCCCAGCCGACTGCAAAGGGCCATATCCAGGCTGTCACCACGTGGAAGTCAACTCGCAAGACATCCCCCCCACCCAAAAAAAAAAAAAAAAAAAAAAAAAAAAAAAAAAAAGACATTTGCACATCTCTTTAAAATATACCTTCTGCAAACGCACCAGAAACTTCGTTTAAAAGTCTTTCTTTCGTAAAATCTTAGATGAGATGAAAAATGTTAATCTCTTTCAGAAATTCAAAGATCACGTCAGATGGGACATCTCTGAACTGAACAAGGTTTTCATAGAGTCTGCTGTAAAGTGTTTATGCCTCACATCGTGCAAGTCCCAACACTCTAAAAGAATATGTTTCACTGTGAATGGAACATGACATGGAATGCACCATGGAGCTCCTTCACCTTTTTAAAGGATAAGAACGGGTGTTAAAAACGAGTGGCCTGTGCGCAAACGTCACAATACTGTTTTGTCTTTACGGCCGCAGGAACATGGTACGAAGTCTTTCAGGTTTGGACGGATTTGTAAAGTTTGTTATCCATCTGCAAGTTCCATTCCTCTTGCCACAGGTCTTGGCATAAGCCTATGTTTTGGGTTTAAGATCAGCGTGAGGGATAGACAGCCTGCTCAATTTTTCCTTATTGTTCCAAGGTCTGGCGGTTCGATTCTCAGTTGACATAGTCAGGTTGGAAGAGATTTTCTCTTCAAAGTGAACATCTGTGCCAACTCCTATAACCTCCTAGTCCTTAGGATGAGACTTTAAACCGAGGCTTCATGCGAAAACATCTGTGTGGGCGTCCTACGCTCACAGCACAGCCGTATTCTCACAGAAGTCCCAAAATAAGGCCCCTTTGCATTTATATTTGGCTTTTTGTCGATTAAGCGCAAATATATGTGTATCGTATTAAGGCACTGAGTATAGAATCCACCGCAAAGAAAGGATATTTACAAGGAAAATAAGATTTTTTTTGTTATTATGCGCTCTCGCTTTACCAATGAATGAATGCATACCACAGTATCATGCTGGGTCAGCGGCTCAGTCCGCACGATCACGGGTCAAGTCCATTACCGCAAGATGGGGGCTGTACCTTTGTTGCTGTTGTTGTTTTTCTATGCTGCTGTGTACGGGGCTGCCAGAGTAGGAGTATTGACAGGAGACTGTTGAAGTGAGTGCACTCAAACTTTTTCTCTTAGACTGTTTATAATAAGATGCTACATGCCGGTAAGTTACGGTAAACAGCGTCTTTCCGTGCGGGGGGGAATGTTGCTGAATGAAAGCGAGTGCCAGCTGTGATGGACAAAGCACGCGTCATGCGCGCGGCAGTAGGAAAGAAGTAGGCTACACCCGCCAGGGAGTGTACATTGCATGTTAGCTTACGGCCAGGTGTGAGCGTGAGGCGCCCACACACGTGCATACAGAATCTTCAACGTGCGTTTAGTGTGATTCCACTTTTCGGAGAAGAGGAGACCACATCGTGGTGCGTCAGCGGGATGAATGACACGGTGACAAATGACACGCACACTGTGGTGTGCTTGGGATATGGTCAGTGAAGACAAGAAGTTAGCTACCGTAATGGTGAGATTGAAAACGTGGTCCACCCCACACACACACACACCACACACACACACACACACTCACACACACACACACACACACACACACACACACACACACACACACACAAATGCCTCCAATGGCCAGTCTTGGAGCTACCAATGGAACAAAGAAAGAAAGGAAGAAAAGAGAGAGAGAAAGAAAGAAAGAAAGAAAGAAAGAAGAAAGAAAGAAGGGAAGAAAAGAAAGGAGAAGGAAAGAAAAAAGCAAAGAAAGAAAGAAAGAAAGAAACGCTGAACCATTTAGTAATGGGTGAAAATAAGTGCAGGCTAACAAGTCTTTCACCATTATATAAATAACTTGGCAAAGGTTAGAATAAAAGAAAGAAAGGAAAAAAAAGGGGGGTGGGGGTGGGGGGTGGGAGGAAGAAGAAAATGAGAACATAAGATTATAAAAAATATATCATAAATACGAACTCTTCACTGGCAGCATATAGGAACCATTGCAATCCCTCTCGAAGACAGATCTTTTCATGTTGCCTGCTCCTAGGCCTTTCGTCCTCTGGATCAGACTCATCAGGGGAACACGGATGATTGTGTCTGTGCTCCCTTGGCGTCAAATAGAAATGCACCACAGTCCATAATTCTGTGGTGTTCTCGCCACCAAGGATTCAAAAAGAAAGAAAGAAAGGAAGGGAAAAGGAGGTACACCAGACCCGGGGAAAATAATCAAAGAACTTGAGGTCAACAGTTTTCCGGAATGGCCCCAGCCTGTCAGCAAGGTGCTGACGATTGGATGGGTGACCGTACAAAAACAATTCACGAACACTCTTCTTCACTCACTGCGCCAATACAACGGAACTCACTACCTAACTAAAACCGTTCGGCACAACGAATCAAATTTTGCATTTAGGAAAGCCCCCCCCCCCCCCCCCCCCCAACAAAACAAACAAAGCAAACAAAACAAAACAAACAAACAAACAAAACAAACAAACAAACAAAAGAAAAACAAAACAAAACAAACCAAAAAAAAAAAAAAAAAACTGTTTGAGCTGTACAATACGAACTTAACCATCCCAGCCTTGTCATTCTTCTCCACCTCTAATAAAACGAATGTACATTAGTAACACTCATTTCACATTCATGTGCCTTTCAGTTTTACCGATTTTGGAGATGAGCTTTAGGTTGCCTTTTTCGTGCGTTTTTAACACTTGATTATTTTTCATGTTCATGTGCCTGCCATTTGATCTCTGAGCTTGAGAATATAAAATATGTAACAAAACATTTTAATATGTTTTTTTCCTAATGCTTAACTTAAAATTAAAACGATTCTTAGCAATCTTTTCCCCCTTAGTTTTGACAGGAAGTGAGCATATGCGTGGTGTGTATATGGATTACCAGATACCGTTTTAAAAAAAATCATTTCCTTTTTAACTTGTCTGCACTGTAAACCGCAGTGAGCTGGTCCTTGAATAGGGAACTATGCTAAGCCCCTACATTGTTATATCATCATCATCATCATCATCATCATCATCATCATCAAAAGTGAGAACAACAACACCAACAACAATAACAATAAGATAATGATATGATAATAATCATCATCATTATTATCAACATCATCACCCTCATCATTATCATTATTATTATTGTTATTGTTATCATGATGATGAAAAAATGATGATGATGATGCTATTATCATTATTATTATCATCATTATCATCATCATCTCATCATGATCATTATGATTATCATTGATGATTATTATCATCCTCATTATCATTGCTATGATTATTATCATCATTATTATTACCATTATCATCATTATTACCAATATTACTATTTATCGTTGCTTCATCCAACATTCGAAACACTATAAAATACCTTCTACACGTAACCTGAAGATCCACAGGACAGTTTGAGAGAAGAAATGTGACAGCGACCTCAACATCGACATTGCAATGCAAAGGGAAAGGAAGAAAGAAAAAAAAAGAAAAACAAACAAAACAAAACAAAACAAATAAACAAGCAAAAGATCCCCCTTATCTGCTCCCTCTCTTCCCTCACGTCAAGATCTTCAATGTGCATATACACAAACATTGGTATCTTTCAGTTTTCAGTAACAATTGAGAGTAAACGATATTCGTCTTATAGCAGGAATTGAGAGGAAAAAAAAAATCAAAAGATACAGTCAATATCTCAGCGGGTCATGACGAGCCTGAGGAAAAGTTTAACCTAGGTGAAATGTCTTTCTGTTTATGCTTTAGCATCTTGTTTTCAAAATTCTTTCTCTAACAGCATAGTGAAATCCACCACTAGTTTGAAAAGGAAAAACAGCACAGCGGCAACATGACTCAGAATACAGACAGCAGTGCTGAGATCCTGAACGTCACCATGTCCACTGAACGGGCACGTGATGCTCTGTCCCTGGAGGACCAAGCCGCCATTTTCCTTTGGAAGATATGTCCACCATGTCTGTTGCTGCTAGGCGGCTTTGGAAATATTGCCACCATCTTTGTGATGCGTCGCATCAAGGGCAAGAACTCTTCACAACACGCCATTCTTATGGCCCTTGCTGTGGCGGACCTTACCTTGCTGTACGTCGGCTTGTTAAATCGGTGGGTCATCTTTCTTTTCCACGTGGATGTGTCCGATTTGCACGTGGTGGTATGCAAGTTGTCTCGTTGGCTCATTTACGCTACCGGCACCATGTCCTCCTGGCTGCTGACCTGTGTGACAGTGCAGCGAACGATGGCAGTGAAATGGCCGCACAAGATGAGGGTGATGTGCTCCCTGCAAAGAACCTGGGAGGTCGTGGCTGTTGTTATGACTATGGCCTGCGCTCTCCATTGTCACCTTCTGTTTGGGATGGTGACGTCTGACAACAGATGCACGTTCAGGTCAGTTTGGTACCAGGATTTTGTCCTGCACGTTTGGGCGTGGGTAGACCTGGCAACACTTACTTTCCTGCCAACCATCTGTCTGGCAGTCTGTGACATCATGTTGTCCTTGACCTTGTTCAAGGCTACTACCTTCGGCACTTCCATGACCATGACCTCCACAAGCAGTGGTGCCTCACACATCAACGCCAGTCGTAGACGAACGGCTTCCAGGACGACAGTCATGATTCTGGCTCTGTCCTGTGCTTTTCTTGTTCTGACCATGCCTGTGTGTGTCTATTTCATCTGGGATTACTACGTGTCCACCCACTCCTCCTCAAACTCTAATCTGTGGACCAAGACGGCTTTATCGTTTGCTGTGACCCATCTTCTTTGGTACACCAACAGCTCAGTCAATTTTCTCCTTTATTGTTTTACAGGGACCAAGTTCAGAGGAGAATTTTTGAGATGGATCAGCTGTGATGCCCGGAGTTGTCCTAACTCATCTATCAGTAATTAATGTTCCGGATTTTAAAGTGGAAACGATTGACTAACAGTGCTAAGGGCTGTTTTAAAAAGTGGGTTTAATTTTGATTTGGAAGGAAAAGCTGAAACAGAGATCATTTCACCTTGCAAATCCATCTTCGAGAGGACACTGACATCAAAAGTAATGGCTGTACTGTCTATGGAGAACCAAGTCGCATACTCCTTTGGAAAGTATGGCCGCCATATCTTTTGCTGCTGGGTGGCTTTTGAAACATTGCCACCATCTTTGTGATGCGTCGCATCAAGTACAACAACACTTCACAACACGCCATTCTGATGGGACTTGCTGTGTCTGACTTCACTTTGTTGTATGCGGGCTTGTTACGTCAATGGCTGGTCTATTTTCTCAAGGTGGATCTGTTCAGTTTGCACGCAGTGATATGTAAGCTGTGTGAGTGGCTCATTTATGCCTGCAGCATTTTGTCTTCCTGGCTGCTGACCTGTGTGACGGTGCAGTTTAAGATGGCAGTGAAATGCCGCACAAGATGAGGATGATTACTCCCTGCATAGAAGATGGACGGTCGTGGCTGTTATTGTGACTATGGCCTGCGCTCTCCATTGTCACTTTCTGTTGGGGATGGTGACCTCTGATGACAACACTTAAGGTCACTTTGGTATGAGGATTTTGTCCTGCATGTTTGGGCGTGGGTAGACCTGACAGTGTTTTCTTTCCTTCCGTCCGTCTGTCTCGTAACCTGTGACATCATACTGTCCTTGACCTTGTTCAAGGCTACTTCCAGCACTTCCATGACTGTGAACACCACCAGCGATTCCTCACACATCCATGCCAGTCGAAGAAAAAACGGCCTCCAGGACGACAGTTATGATTCTAGGCCTGTCTTGTGCTTTTTTTGTTCTGACCATGCCTGTGTGTATCTATCTAATCTGGGATTACTACACCTATACCAATTCAACCCAAAGCAGCAGTTTGTGGATTGGGCAGGCTTTGCCATATGCTGTGACCTATTCATTTATGTTACTCGAATAGCGCTGTCAATTTTCTCCTTTATTGTTTTACAGGGACCAAGTTCAGAGGAGAGTTCTTGAGATGGATCTGCTGTGTTGCCTGGTTTGCTCAGGTTCACCCTAAACCATCTATTGGTGAATGATATTCCAGGAATTGACGTGGGAACGAAAGACAAACAGAGCGGACCTCCACTTTAAACAGTCAACTTTGTTTTTAATCAGTTTAGAGGAAAAAGTTTTAAGAGGAATCCTGCCACCCTGCAAAGAGCGTTCGAGTCGAGACTGATATTCAACACAAAATTTGGTCTTCTTCCATGAACAGTTCTATCTACATGAATAATGCAGGGTGTTTAGAGGAGAGGCGTTATTCTGAATTACTTTAAAGCGACGTGAGAGGTATTCACTGTGCTCTGGCAGCACTGTCTTTGTTGAACGATGGTAAATGAAGAATTCGACTGACTGCTACTGGATGGTACAATGTGAAGAGATGGGGCAGATACCTCGTGTTATGGGGGTACGGGGTACCCATCTGTGTCAAACCCTCTCTCAAATGTGACAAGTTCAGGATCTCAACATCGAACAATGGCACCTTTGATTTCGATTGGAATAACTTGTCTCTCCTTCAAATCTAGACACACTGATCTGTTGCAACATGGTTCGGCAGTCAGGGGGTTAATCTGTGGACCTTTCTGCAGAAAGCTTCGCGTCAATCTTATTTCATTGCATGGCCTCTTTTTGTCCTTGTCACCATGTGCTTGTCACAGGTATGATGGACACATGCAGCCTCGGACCAGGTTGTTGTCAATCTTCCAAAAGGTCAGCATTTACACAGGTTTACAAGCTGACCAACTAAGCCTTTTTCATGATTTGTTTTCTGTTCTGATGCTTTTTCTCCTAGGTCAGAAACAGGTCAACAAATAATAATTACAGGTTGCCTTTTGGCTGACAAAAGTCTCTCCTGAGCTTTCTTTCCCTTCCCTGATCACAACTTTTTTTTTTTTCTGCTGTCCCAATCTCTGCGCCACCTCAGAGGCAGTGCATCCACACCACTCATTCCGACACCCGTCCACAGCCACAGCCTGGTAAGGCCCTGCCGCAGCCCCGGCACCGGGAGCAGTCAATGTCAAGTCCTCAAGAGGCAACCCACCGGAGGAGACACTGCACTGCTGCCGAGTCACTTCGGTGGTGTTCAGTGGCGCTTGTTCTGATCTAACATACGCAGGACACCACCTACTAAGGCCCCTACTGACGACAATAATTGCTTAGTCGCAGAGCCGGCGTGAGTGAGCTCTCCCTCCGGAGGGCGCCACCACGTCCGTCCAACGACAGCCCCCATGGACTCGCCGATACCGGTGACCCAGACGGAACCTAACCAGGACCACAGACATGGAAAGGACATCGAAATTGAGGTCACCATGAGAGCAGGCATGAAGCGCCACAGAATGAGAGATTTTTTTTTATGCTGATCGATGAGAATGAGGATGATTAAGATGATGCTACGCATTTTCATTTCAGTCTGTGACTACATGAGAGGGCTGTACTCTACGCTTCCTTTCATAATATATCCCGGCGTCAACCAGGCCCGAGAAATACAGGCACCTGCAGTGTTGGTCAGAAAATTTGAGCAACACTCTCAGAAACGCACCCATTAAGTGGATGAAACTCGACTGTGTGTGGTCCCAGTCTTCCCAACTGAGTCCGCAGCAAACTCAACTCTGGATACGAGACAGTTGGGACAGAAAAACCAACAGGACTTTGATGGGATTCGAACCCACAACCTCCCAGCCGGGAGTCCGCGACGCTAAGCATTTCGCCACAGTGGCTGGTCTCCCTGATCCAAACGTTTTTCAACGTTCTAGCTTTGTAATCCGTCGAATAAATTTTTCTTTGTACCATCGTCCATGAACGAT
>JADBJO010015157.1:22500-27500 GCA_016801955.1 Conus betulinus
TTGTGAAATCCGTGCGTGCTTAACAGCATTTCGAAGACATTTGCTGGGTTTCTATGAAGTGGGATTAAAAGAAATAGTCTGTCTTAATTTGTGATGCGATATGTATTCAAAACTCGTTTTAGAATTGTTTGTTCCCACTATGGATCTGGAACAAAAATTTGCAAAAGAAACAACAACGACAACAACAACAAACTATCAGTAAACATACCTTTCAACACACCGAGTGTCATCGCTATAAGCAGTTCTGCCGATAAACATGCATATCCATCTGAACGAAATGTTGAAAATCTATTTTGTAGCTCCTGTTAGTTTCTGCATCGCGTTCATTTTATTTACCTTTAACGAATCATATAGAGTACCTGCGTAAGAATATACCTATTCAGAAAAAAAAATAACGCCTGTCTTTCCAGTGCAAATGGGTTGCCTTTTTTTTTGTCATGGGTCAAGGGGAAGATAAGGCCTGCCTTTCCGGTGCAAATGGAGTTACGTTTTTCTCGGTTTATGGGTCAAGCAAGTAGATCTGGATTATTAGATAACTGATCTGAAGCACACGCCGCGATAACGACCGGGATATTGACTCTCTGCATCACAAGCGAACCGTTTCACACCGATCATTTTGTCATTTTCTCTCTCTGAACTGTTTAGCTGACTGATGAGGGTAAACTGTCGATTGTCACTCAGCACCCGATAAGAATCCCGAGATCTGGCACCATGCGACAGTTCCACCCAGCCTTCAGGGAAGGAGATCGCAGCTCCCCAGCAAACTGCGTACTGTCCCACCTCCCTGACTTTAGTCTCCGGAAAAACAGATGGGGCACATCATCCAAAACTACATCCCATTTCACAAGATCCGTGTCCATGCCACACAGATTCTGCAGATTCTGGAGATGAGCTTTAGGTTGCCTTTTTCATGCGTTTTTAACACTTGATTATTTTTCATGTTCATATGCCTGCCATTTTATCTTTGAACTTAAGAATATGAAATGTGTAACAAAGCGTTTTATTATGTTTTTTTATGCTTAACTAAAATAAAACGATTCTTAGCAAACTTCCCACCCCCCCCCCCTCCCCCTCTTAGTTTTCGCAGTGAAGGGAGCATGTGCATGGTATTATATATATATATATATATATATATATATAGAAGACCAGATATCGTTTTTTAATTTCATTTCCTTTTTACTTGTCTCTACTGCAAACCGCAGTGAGCTGATCCTTGAATAGGAAACCATGCTAAGCCCCTACATTGTGATGATCATCATCATCATCATCATCATAATCATCATCATCATCATGATCTCATCATCAAGAGTGATAACAACGCAACAAACAATAAGAATAAGAATAATGATAATGATAACAATAATCATCATTATTATCAACATCATCACCCTCATCATTATTATCATTATTGTTATGATGATGATAATAAATGATGATGATGTTATTATCATTATTATTATGATTATCATCATATCATTATCATTATTATTATTATCATCATCGTTATTATTGCTAAGATTATTATCGTTATTATTGTTATTACCATTATTATCATTATTACTATGTATCGTGGTTTCATCCAACATTCGGAACACTTTAAATACCTGCTACACGTAATCTGAAGATCCATAGGACAGTTGAGAGAAAAAAATGTCACAGCGACATCACCAGTGACATTGCAATGGAGAGTGAAAGGAAGAATAAAGGACAAAAAAACAAAAACAAACAAACAAACAAACAAAAAAAAAACAATAAACAAGAAAAAGATCCCCCTTACCTGCTCCTTCTCTCCCTCACGTCAAGATCCTCGATGTGCATGTAGACAAACATTGGTATCTTTCAGTTTCAGTAACAATTAAGAGTAGACGATATTTGTCTTATACAGGAACTGAGAGAAAAAAAATCAAAAGACGCAGTCAACAGCTTAGCGGGTCATGACGAGCCTGAGAAAAAAGTTTAACCTCAGTGAAATGTCCTTCTGTTTATGCTTTAACATCTTGTTCTTAAATTTCTCTCTCTAACAGCATAGTGAAATCCACCACTAGTTTGAAAAGGAAAACAGCACAGCAGTAAACATGACTCAGAATACAGACAGCAGTGCTGAGATCCTGAACGTCACCATGTCCACTGAACGGGCACGTGATGCTCTGTCCCTGGAGGAGCAAGCCGCCATTTTCCTTTGGAAGATATGTCCACCATGTCTGTTGCTCCTAGGCGGCTTTGGAAATATTGCCACCATCTTTGTGATGCGTCGCATCAAGGGCAAGAACTCTTCAACACGCCATTCTTATGGCCCTTGCTGTGGCGGACTTGACCTTGCTGTACGTCGGCTTGTTAAATCGGTGGGGTCATCTTTCTTTTTTCCACGTGGAAGTGTACGATTTGCACGTGGTGCTATGTAAGTTGTCTCGTTGGCTCATTTACGCTACGGGCACCATGTCCTCCTGGCTGCTGACCTGTGTGACAGTGCAGCGAACGATGGCAGTGAAATGGCCGCACAAGATGAGGATGATGTGCTCCCTGCAGAGAACCTGGATGGTCGTGGCTGTTGTTGTGACTATGGCCTGCGCTCTCCATTGTCACCTTCTGTTTGGAGTGGTGAGATCTGACAACAGGTGCAGGCTCAGGTCAGTTTGGTACCAGGATTTTGTCCTGCACGTTTGGGCGTGGGTAGACCTGGCAACGCTTACTTTCCTGCCAACCATCTGTCTGGCAGTCTGTGTGACATCATGTTGTCCTTGACCTTGTTCAAGGCTAGTACTTCCAGCACTTCCATGACCATGACCTCCACAAGCAGTGGTGCCTCACACATCAACGCCAGTCGTAGACGAACGGCTCCCAGGACGACAGTCATGATTCTGGCTCTGTCCTGTGCTTTTCTTGTTCTGACCATGCCTGTGTGTGTCTATTTCATCTGGGATTACTACGTATCCACCCACTCCTCCTCAAACTCTAATCTGTGGACCAAGACGGCTTTATCGTTTGCTGTGACCCATCTTCTTTGGTACACCAACAGCTCAGTCAATTTTCTCCTTTATTGTTTTACAGGGACCAAGTTCAGAGGAGAATTTTTGAGATGGATCAGCTGTGATGCCCGGAGTTGTCCTAACTCATCTATCAGTAATTAATTAATGTTCCGGATTTTAAAGTGGGAAAACAATTGACTAACAGTGCTAAGGGCTGTTTTAAAAAAAGTGGTTTAATTTTGATTTGGAAGGAAAGCTGAAACAGAGATCATTTCACCTTGCAAATCCATCTTCGAGAGGACACTGACATCAAAAGTAATGGCTGTACTGTCTATGGAGAACCAAGTCGCATACTCCTTTGGAAAGTATGGCCGCCATATCTTTTGCTGCTGGGTGGCTTTGGAAACATTGCCACCATCTTTGTGATGCGTCGCATCAAGTACAACAACACTTCACAACACGCCATTCTGATGGGACTTGCTGTGTCTGACTTCACTTTGTTGTATGCGGGCTTGTTACGTCAATGGCTGGTCTATTTTCTCAAGGTGGATCTGTTCAGTTTGCATGCAGTGATATGTAAGCTGTGTGAGTGGCTCATTTATGCCTGCAGCATTTTGTCTTCCTGGCTGCTGACCTGTGTGACGGTGCAGTTTAAGATGGCAGTGAAATGGCCGCACAAGATGAGGATGATTACTCCCTGCATAGAACATGGACGGTCGTGGCTGTTATTGTGACTATGGCCTGCGCTCTCCATTGTCACTTTCTGTTGGGGATGGTGACCTCTGATGACAACACTTTAAGGTCACTTTGGTATGAGGATTTTGTCCTGCATGTTTGGGCGTGGGTAGACCTGACAGTGTTTTTCTTTCCTTCCGTCCGTCTGTCTCGTAACCTGTGACATCATACTGTCCTTGACCTTGTTCAAGGCTACTTCCAGCACTTCCATGACTGTGAACACCACCAGCGATTCCTCACACATCCATGCCAGTCGAAGAAAAACGGCCTCCAGGACGACAGTTATGATTCTAGGCCTGTCTTGTGCTTTTTTTTTGTTCTGACCATGCCTGTGTGTATCTATCTAATCTGGGATTACTACAGCTATACCAATTCACCCAAAGCAGCAATTTGTGGGTTGGGCAGAGTTTGGCATATGCTGTGACCAATCTTTTATGTTACTCGAATAGCGCTGTCAACTTTTCTCCTTTACTGTTTCACAGGGACCAAGTTCAGACGAGAGTTCTTGAGATGGATCTGCTGTGTTGCCCTGGTTTACTCTAAACCATCTATTGGTAAATGATATTCCAAGAATTGACGTGGGAATGAAAGACAAACAAAGCTGAGCTCCACTTTAAAAGTCAACTTTATTTTAATCAGTTTAGAGGAAAAGTTTGTAGAAGTAATCCCGCCACCCTGGAAATAGCCGTTTGAGACGTCACTGCTATTCAAACACAAATTTTGTCTTCTTCCATGAACAATTATTTCTACATGAACAATGAAGAGTGTCTAGAGGAGAGGCGTTTTTCCGAATTACTTTAAAGCGACCCAAGAGGTACTCATTGTGCTCTAAATATGGTCTGGCAGCACTGTCTTCGTTGAATGATGATAAAAGAAGAAAGTCGACTGACTGCTACTGGTAGGTACAATGTGAGGAGATGGGGAAGATACATCAGATTATGGGGGTATGGGGTACCCATCTGTGTTTAACTCTCTCTCAATGTGACGAGATTAGGTTCTCAACATCGAACAATGGCACCTTTGTTTCTAAAAAAAAAAAAAAAAAAACTACACCACTCTCTCCTTCAATTCTAGACACACTGATCTGCTTGCAACACAGTTTTGGCAGTCAGGGGGTTAATCTGTGGACCATTCTGCAGAAAGCTTCGCGTCGATCTTATTTTCACTGCATGGCCTCTTTTCGTCCTTGTCACCATGTGTTTGTCACAGGTATGATGGGACACATGCAGCCTCGGACCAAAAGGTCAGCATTTACACAGATTTACAAGCTGATCAACTAAGCCTTTTCCATGATCTTTT
>JADBJO010015157.1:32500-44839 GCA_016801955.1 Conus betulinus
CACACACACACACACACACACACACACACACACACACACACACACACACACACACACACACACACACACACACACACACACACACACACACACACACACACACACACACACAAAAAACCGTCCTGTCACTTTAACCACCATTATTAGTTTCACTTTGTTTCACCAAATTTCTATGGACCACATGTCCAAGAGTTCGTATTTCACTCTCGCCTGCACGGTGGAGTCGTTAAAACTTTATGAACGTGAATATATCAGGCTGTTGATATGTTTTACTTCTGCCCAAACCACACGTTAACAATTTCTGATAATTAAAGGGGTAATTAATTAAAATAACGTCCTGAAATTTTTCGAAATGTTATAAACACATTTCACGTAAAAAGTGAGGCACTGTTAAAAAAAAAACATGTTCCAATACAAAATCCCCATTCAGGTTTGTTATTTTCATCATCATAATGCCATCCTTCTGCTGATGTAAAATTTCTGGATGTGACCTTAACCTGTAAATTAAAACTGGCGGTTGTACCTTGACATATTGGCAAGCGACGCTAGGCAAAGGCTAAATCTGCTAAAAAAAAAAAAAAAAAAAAAAAAAAATCAATGGACATCCATGAGTCAAGCTACCAAAACTCTATTACATTCAGCGACAAGCTTAGTTCGATCGAAGCTTATTTACGGGCAAGAGGTTTATTTCAATGCCCCAGAAACCCTGTTGAAGAAATTACAGTTAATAGACAGTAAAACTGTTAAGGTAGCACTTGATGTTGCTGTACACACAAATTCATTAAATACTTATAAAGAAGCAAACGTACTATCACTGTCTGACCAGCGAAAGCTGGCAACGGCTAAATATGTTGCCAGAAGCCTATATGTTTCAAATTCTGTCAAACCTGATATATTAGTAAATTCTGAAAAGAGCTATCCGAAAAGGGCTCAAAACATTACCTCTCTCCAGCCCGTTTGGGACTATACCAATGAAATATTTGAAAAGAGTAACATTGATATTGAAAGTATTTCAGATATGCCAGTAGTATCATACCTCGTTGGGAACAAATCCAAGCTAAATTTGATACAGATTACGCTGACATGAAGGAGGTTGATAACATTAATATTCTCTCATGTGAAGAAGCAAAAGAACACACTGAATTCAAATCATTTGAAGATTTTTACAGATGGTTCGATTTTAGACTCATATACAGGGTCCGGTTTTGTGATTCCATTGTTGAAGATTCGTACATCTTTTTCTCTTGGAAAAAAGGTTCTCCATATTTACGGCAATTTTTATGTGTGACAATAACACTACTGTCTATAATATACTTTTCTGCGTTGATTCCAAGTCAGTGTTATATAGCTTGCAATATTTGGAATAAAAAATAAGAACAGATTTATTTTTTTGAAAATAAGATATTATATACATGTTACTATGTCGAAGGGAATTGGGGTATCTTTTGGCTGGATTCCATCACACTGTGGCATATCTGGTAATGAAATAGGACATGAATTAGCTAGAGATGGTGCGTTAAGAAAAAAAACACCTGAGAGTAATTTAAAACTTGATGTTCAACAAATTGATTTGTTATTAGAAAAAGGCGTGAACAATGAACACCTTCCACAGAAGTATGAAATCTTATCATATCCACGATATGTGTCATCTTTAATTTACAAGCTTCGAATGAATTCGTGGAAAACCAAATTTTCCCAAAATGTAGCATACGATTGTTCAAGTCTTTTATCAGTGGACCATTTTCTTTTTCACTGTTCAGTATTAACTTCATCACATAAAGAATCGAACATGGATGTGACTGCACATGATTCTATCAAAACAACAACCCACAAACCAGAAATTATGCAAATTGCAAAAGTGCTTTCCATGCGTCAAATCAATAGATTCTTATAAACGGCCCCCTTCCCCTCCTCCTTTTTAAAGGCTAATATCACCAAGGTTGAACAGACTCTATATTAAAGAACTCACTCACTCATCCTTCTGCTTCAAACATTGAACATCTAAATTCAGCTGTCGTAGTGCTGTGGTTAGAGTCACAGGCTTGTGGGCTGGGAGTAGGTGGGGTTCGAGTCCACCCAGAAGCATCTCTTTGTCGGGTTTCTTTGCCCCGACTGTCTTCTAAACAGAATTGATTGTACTGTGGACTCTAATGTGAAGGCTGGAACCCACACAGTCGTGTTTGACCCACACATGGATTAATCTCTATGGAGAAGGGACACGGTAGATGAACCAGGCAAAAAATCTATGACAAGGCTTACAGGTAAGGTAATAGTTTCTTTTCGATATTAAATCTTCATGTTAAAAAAAGGTTCTCCACTAATGTGATGTAACATTTCCATTTTTCTGACGCTTACATCTGCCAAGATAAATCTGATCCAAAACCAAACTAACCATCTCAACCTAATATAACAAGCACCTTCTGGAGTGTCTGTTTGCCTGTGTGTCTGTGTTCTTGCTGCCTATTCCAATCCACATTTCTCGTCTTCTCCAACTTGGCAGGGTGTCCTATCGGCATATAGTGCAGATCACAAGTGACAACTTTTGTGCCACAGTGTTACATTTTGCATAGTTACTGTTTCGCGGAAAGAATCAACGTTAGGGTTTGAAGCGAGTCTTTTTTTTTTTTTTTTTTTTTTAACTTTTTTTAAATTTGCATTCCAACATGTATATATACAGGGAAGGGAAGTATGTACATAAAGAAATAAATAAAGAAAGAAATCACCCCAAGCAGTGTGAATTCACAAATTCATGCAAACATTATAATGAGAGAGAATGAGAGAGAGAGAGAGAGAGAGAGAGAGAGAGAGAGAGAGAGAGAGAGAGAGAGAGAGAGAGAGCGGTGGATGCATCAAGAAAAATCATGCTGACAGGGATGTTTTTCACATCATTATGTTTGGCAAATATTGAAATCAGGCCTCTAATAATGCACAAAAAAAGTGTTCATTTACACACCTCATCTTACACTTCTAAATCTATTAGTGCAACTTTTTTTTGAAAAAAAAAAAAAAAAAAAAGAAAAAAACAAAAGGGCACAAATGTTACGCAGTATCCATCAATGGTCTGTATGTCAGCCATCTAGTCAAAAAATCTGCATGGTTTTAATTTCAAATATGCAATATGTTCCTCAATTTTGTATCTAAATTTTAATTTATTTATAAATACTTGTATTTGTGGCAGGGTGTTGTTTATTTTACAAATGTATATGTAATATTTCGCAAATAGTATTATAAAATAAAAGACGGTGTCGCCCACAATTGCATTGTCATAGCCAAATAGTACTAGTGCTTCTGTCAAAAGGACATTTTCAGCATTCAAACATTTTTCTTTCATTAAGCCAATGAAAGCATTCCAAAATACTTGTACATGGTGACATTTCCAAAACATATGATCAATGCTATCTTTGGATGTGCTGCAAAAACTACAGTTATTACTTTCAACGATTCCAATCTCCTTTAAAACAACATTTGTGCATAAACACCTGTGTATATTTTCAGTTGAAACCACTGCAGCCCTACATCACGTATCTTATGCGCGTGCAAAAAACAGGATTTCCAATCATTTTGCATCAGCAATTTCATGTCCCATTTATCACAACATTTTGGCTTTTGATTATTCGCAATGATGATATCATAATACAACTTGGAGCCTTTATTTATAGCGAAAAGATGTTTAAAGCACAATGATGAGTTTATGTACTTATCGTTTTTTTTTATAGTTATATACCAGAGGTTTTCACATAGTCCATTATAGTCGATTTATAGCCAGCAAAAGTGACAAAATCAATATTTATATTATATTTTTCTTTAAAAAGTGCATGTGGCAAGAACTTTCCTTTGTCATCAAAAAAGTGGGCGAGACAGTTAATATCTTTGCTACTTAGTTTTTTCGATACAATGCACTTCTTTCCGATTTGAAATCGCTTATTGTGGCATAATGGTTCGGCAAGAAGTTCAGTGGAGTTTTGGGGGGAAACACTTGTAATAAAAGAATTTATACGCATCAAGAACTTCAGCCCAAAACTGATTATACTTAGTAAATTTGGAAACGAATTCTGGACCCATATTTTTTTTCATAAGCGACCACTTAGGGAAGTTAAACAACAGAATATTTCGCCATCTATGGGTTGACATCTCAGCTTTACGTATCCAGGACAGCTTCAGAGATAAAACAAAAGTTTTTAGTTCAGAAGACCAATGCCGCCATCTTTGATACTTTTATGTGCAGTTTTTTTTTCGGCTAATCTTATCTGGCTTCTTATTCCAAACAAATTGGTACAAGCCTGTTGACATGATTGAAAAAAAAATATGTCTGGTGGGTTTGGTAATAGTAACCAGAGGTGTGTCAACTTTGAAAGGATAAGAGATTTTAATATTGCTACCCTACCAAGGGGTGTTAACTGTCGTTTTATCCATATTTTGAATAAATGCTTTACATCTGCTAGTCTTTCTGAGTAATTTATATCTACACATTCTTTCAGGTCATTAGTGAACCACATTCCTAATACTCGGAATTTAGACGGATTCCATTCCATACCTAAATGTTCCATGTAACGAATTTCAGAATTTTTCTCACTTCCCAGCCAAACGACATTAGTTTTTCCTACATTCATATGAAGGCCCAACACAGAACCAAACCTATCAAGAACATCTATACAGTTTTCAAAAGAACTTCTATCTCCTGCGAGTAGGAATTCTGTGTCATCAGCGTACTGAGAAATCTTGTGTTCAACATTGTTCACTGAGATCCCATGGATACTGGAATTCTGTCTGACCATAATAGCCAATATTTCTACGCATAACACAAATATATAAGGAGATAGAGGGTCTCCTTGTCTGCAGCCTCGTTCAATTTTAAACCCATCCGAAACCTGACCATTTACAATTACACATGATTTAATATTTTTATAGAACGTACCTATCCATCTACATATATCGTCTTGAAAACCAAATGCTTTCAGTACTTTAAACATAAAGTTCCAGTTATTTTTTATCGAATCGAAAGCCTTTTCAAAATCTATATTCAAAAGCAATCCGGGTAGATTATGTTTGTCTAGATAAGCCATCATATCATATATCAACCTTAAATTATCTCCAATATATATCTGTTTTTGATAACCCTGTTTGATCTTCATCAATTATATTTGGTAGAACTTGCTTTAACCGATTTGCTATACAGGATGATCCTATTTTATAAATTACATTTAAAAGTGAGATAGGTCTCCAGTTTTTTTTATATATTGCCTTGGTTTATCACCTTTAGGGATAGAAGTTATAATTCCTTCTCTCTGTACACAAGACAGAACTAACCTTCCTTTAGAATAGTGGTGCGGGACTGTTATCGTACTATTTGCTGTGCACAACTATCCAATGTTGACAAACATTTTCTGATGATACATGCCACTAAGTTTTTCAGTAGACATATTGTTATTTTCTCTTCGAATAATGAGTAAAACGCCAAATCTTGAACGAGTTTCAAGGAAAAATTATCAACCCAAACCAACCAAAACCAAACCAAACCAAAAGAAACGAATATACAAACAAACAAACAACCATCAGTTCTGCTGCTCTTTCAGTTTGCAGCGTATTTGGCGCTTCTAAGATTTCTGTACTTATGTGATTCTTTTAAGTAAAACTTCTAGGCTTGGATGAATTTACAACACTTTTTCTTTCTTTAAAAAAATTGTTTCTTTCCAGCAATGAACCCTCATTGCTTCACGAAATGCCTAGATATGCCATAAAGTTTAATACTTGGCTTGTCTATAAACAACACGACTCCAACGCTTATAAACTGACAAATTATCCCTGTGGAAATGTAATTGTCTTTTCTCTCCCTGTAATGCCTATCTTGCTTTTGTCCTTACAGCGATCCCTATATGTTTGATTTTCATAACATATCAAAGTTCATGAATTTTGTTATCTTTACCTTGCATATATATCTCTTAAACGAGTGCACATGCGATGGAGACTGAGACACAAAGATCTCTGTATATGTATATATCTGGGAAAAAATCCCCTTTTGACACCAAAGGTACTTCAAGAAAGACAACTGCATACCGTAAGTGTCAAGAGTGTGTTTGACTGCCTGTGTTAGGTTTTAGAAAGAGAGGGGGTTACTTACCGCCAAGGATATAGACAAACAAAGCACAGAACAATACACTTGTCTTGTGCTTTGTTTGTCTATGTCCTTGGCAGTAATTAACCCTCTCTCTTTCTAAAATTTGCCTGTGTTAGATTTTAGAAAGAGAGAGGGGGTTACTTACCGCCAAGGATATAGACAAACAAAGCACAGAACAATACACTTGTCTTGTGCTTTGTTTGTCTATGTCATTGGCGGTAACTAACCCCCTCTCTTTCTAAAATTTTGCTTCGTTTTCCACCTTCAGTCGCTCCATTTTGAAACTTGCCTCTGTCAGGATGATACGGAAGACAGCGTACACTAGTATGCTCTCTCTCTCTCTCTCTCTCTCTCTCTCTCTCTCTCTCTCTCTCTCTCTCTCTCTCTCTCTCTCTTAGCCAAGCTCGAAGATAGGATCGTAAACGATTCTTAAATTATAAGGGAAAAATGGAATCGTGTTAAATCATTGATTTCTTAGTTTCCTTTTTTCTTTCTATTTTCTCTCGGAATGTTAACAGTTATAAACATTTTTTTTCTGAACTTGAAAACATTGCCTTTAAGCTGACAACAAAATGTCATCCACTTCAGATACACTTTTAACTTTGTTTAAACGAACATCAAAATACTTTCTAATTCCTTTTGTGCCACTCTTCCTAGACGCAGTGTCACAATATATCACTGGTTTCTACCACGGAAATGTTTTCTCTTCAACGAGAGAACAGCAGCAAAGAGCAAAAAGCTGTCTGAGTCTTCTTAACTATTGACTGCAATCCTGGTAAAGTGCTTTCGGGTGACCCTTCACCCCCAGGTCAACTTTCGGGTGGCACCTCTAAGCATATAAAAAAAAGCAAACAAGAAATGAAATGAAAAGAAAAAAGATGGTTCTGCAAACGACCAAACATTCATGTATAAAAAACAAACAAACAAACAAAAAAAACGTTTCTTAGACAATGAATCCATTACAAGAACAAATTGTCTTTGAGGATGCTCAGAAGATTTTAAAGTAGAAAAAAAAATTCAGAACA
Source organism: Conus betulinus (assembly GCA_016801955.1). Taxonomy (NCBI): domain Eukaryota; kingdom Metazoa; phylum Mollusca; class Gastropoda; order Neogastropoda; family Conidae; genus Conus; species Conus betulinus. The sequence continues at coordinate 39,641 of JADBJO010015157.1, forward strand.
AAAAATCTTCAACGTTTCGGTCATAGACCGTCTTCAACACTTGTGATGTAAAAAGAAAGACAAATAAATACGTATAGGCAATGACGTATGAAAACATACACTTAAACGGACGAATACGTGTTTTAAAGTGCACGCGTGTGTGTGTGTATGTGTGTGTGTGTGTGTGAGTGTGTGTGTGTGTGGAGGGTGTATGCGTGCGTGCGTGCGTGTGTGCGTGTGTGTGTGTGTGCCTGCGCGCGCGCGCGCGCGCGCGCGCGCGTGTGTGTGTGTGTGTGTGTGTGTGTGTGCGTGTGTGTGCGTGTGTGTGTGTGTGTGTGTGTGTGTGTGTGTGTGTGTGTGTGTGTGTGTGTGTGTGTGTGTGTGTGCGCGCGCGAGCGCGCGCCTGTGTGTGAATGTGTGCGCGTGTGTGTGTGTGTGTGTGTGTGTGTGTGTGTGTGTGTGTGTGTGTGTGTAATGGAGAAAAGGAAAAGGAGAGGCAGATAGAGGGAAAAGGCAAACAGAAAAAGAGATAGAGAAAAAGAGTGAGTTGTAGAAGAGTCTTATGCCTGAAATATGGTGCCTGAGAGTGTGAAAAAGAAAGGGAGAGAGTGGTAAAGGACTCTTATGCTTGGAAGGGGGCGCTTGAGGGTGTGTACAAGGACAAAAAAAAAAAAAAAAAAAAACGCGGAAATGAAGGAGTGGGGGGTGGGGCGGGGGTGGGGGAAACTCCCACGAAAAATAGGTACATATGGATTGTTCACATGTGCGTGTGTCTACGAGTATGCATACTTGGATGGTGGAGATGGTGTTTGGGGTGCATATATTATGCTCTACATTTTGTTTACATTTTGATTTTTGACTTTGCGCTGAATTTAAGAAGATAAGTGGTTTGTCGTTCTTCGTTTTCACTGTCCTGAATGTTATTTGTTTTTGCCTGAAGAGGACCCAAGAGGTCGAAATGCATCGTGTTTTGTCCTGTACTCTGTTTGTCTGTGTCCTTGTGGTAACTAACCCCTTCTCTTTCTAAATTATGCTGTACATATTATGTGTTATAAATATGCTATATTTGTATATGGGGTGTGGATGCAAATATGGTGGGATGGGGAAATTGAGGGAGGGGGTGTAGAGAGAAAGGGATGGTGGAGAGGTCGGGGGGAAGGAAAGCGAGGGCAAAGAGCTGGAATGATTCAAACTGAAAAAAATGTCAGATGTGGGGAGTTGAGTCCATCAGTGTTGGTGGTGCCAAGGCGAGAGATGATCCTTGACTCCATGAATTTTCTTTCTCCTTCAACTCCTCAGCTCCAGTTAGTCAAAGCTGACAGCAGCAAAACGACCCAATGAACAACATTGACGAGGTCTTACTGTGATGTTTCCGGCAGAAAGTCAAGGCAGGCCTCATTGGACTGAACGATAAAAGGACATAAGACAGAGTGATTTGGAATGGCACAGCCCTTAAGTATAATGGCGCAGGGTGGAGGGGCACCTGTACAAATCTGTCTAGAGAACGTGCTTGTTTTTCTATTCACTGCCTCAAAACAATGGAACACACAAAAAACCTATTCTGTGTGCACTGTCGACATTTCTGCTTGGCGATTTGGTATCATAAGCAGAATTCGTTTGGAGCTATGGGCATGTAGCTAATTTCATCATGGAGGAAAGAGTTACCTTACTTGTTCGTACTTACTGTTTACTAACCCCTGCCTCATTTTAGATTCCCTTTCATACCAATCATACCATGGTTACCTGTATTTGTTACTGGTCGTTTGTTTGAATGCTTTCATGATCAAAAAGGCTGTGCCATTCTTGAATAAATGTTAGTTTGTGTTTTTCTATTTTTCTAGTCATAGTTGCTATGTATAAGTGTCAAGTGCAGGGTATATAGGCAAGGTTTGAACATCATGTTTAGTTTTTTTTTTTTTTGTGTGTGTGTGTGTGTGTGTGTGTGTGTGTGTGTGTGTGTGTGTGACGAGATTTAGGGGTGGGTAGGCGTGGTCCCTCTCTTGGGGCAGACTTAGACGTTTTCTCTATTAGAGTCAGAGAGTAGTTGAGTATAAACTTTAACCTCCATCTTCCACTATCTCTCTTTCTAGTGATGGAAAGAGCAACCTTTTGGTACTAGTCATGGAAAGATTTTTTTCACCTTTCTCAGGACTGTTGAAGACACTCAAGAATGGCTCAGGAAGAATTCTGTCTTCACTTTTGTCCTTCATCCAGATTTTGTGTGGATTTTAACAAGTGGTATAGGAGACAGCAATGAAATGCTAAACAGTTCAAGTAAACAACCCTTCAATTTTTACTTATAAACCAAGCTGAAGTAGTTTGGAATACACTTAGCCCAAGTACACTGGTTGATTAGAGTCACCAACTCTAAGGCATTAAGATAATCAACAGTGCTGCTCATATATCTCCTGAATAGTTTCCACCCAGTATTGGCATACTGTTATCCTGTCAGAAGATAGGATTCACTGATCATCTTTAACAGATAGTAAGGAATGTAGGGACGAAGTCATATGGTTAACATAGAATGTTAATCAAGCATCTTAACAGTTTTTTTACCAAGAGGTGGCAAAAGTTACACTGTTAAAACATGTGGCATACATACAAGCAATGCATAGTCTCAAGACTTAAAAACCTAGTTTAAACTTACAGTTCTTCCGGGTTGAACAGTGAAACCTTACAGGATATCAGAGTAGGAGAGATGAGCGTTCCCCTGTCTGGTAAACACCCGTTTTCTGTGTTGGTTCACTGTTGGTGATCAGTCTTACATCAGTCTTACGGCCTTTGGTAGCGCTATGAGGTGAGAAGAACTTGGTGTCCCCTTTTTTGTGTGCTAAACTACACACACCCAGTCTCTGATGCCTGTTTGATTGACAGGCTTTGAGAATAATATGACAGCCAATAATATCACCATAGAAAAGAAGGGCGGTGGGGTGAGGTGGGGGTGGAGGGTGGGGGTGGGTAGGGGTGGTGGTGGGGGTGAGGGGTGAGGGGGGGTGGGGGGGTGGGTGAGTGGGTGGGTGGGTGGGTGGTGGTGGTTGTGTTGTTATGGGGGGCACAGGAGAAGGGGGGGGGTGGATCTGGTATGGGACAGTCATCTCCACCTCCTTCAGTGTGAGGAAATGTGTAGACAATTCCAGAACACAATCTCTTAGATGTTGGCGGTAGGTTTAGCCTTTAAGCGAATGAACAAAGCTTCTTTGTCCCCACCTGTCCAGATGTGGGGTAGAATGGATATCTTGCCAGTCCGTGTACTTGCATCATGTCAGATCGCACTACGGCCAGGGTGTGTGCGGGGATGGAAGTGAAAGAGGGAGTGTGATAGCTTCTCTGAAGCACATGAGACAGCACCGCAGACCTTGTCTCACCCACGAGCAATCACCTGCACGACTAGATAAGCGAGGGAGGAGGGAAGAGAGGATGGGAGAGTGAAGCTGGCAACACGCATGGGGTTGACTTGCATCAAAGGAAACACCCGACAGACTGCGGGGAGAGGATGACAGGAGGAGGGGTGTGAGGAGTGAGGGTAGAGACTGGAAAGTGACGTAGATTGGCAATCTTAATTGCCCCATGTAAGAGAGTGAGTGAGAGAGGTGGAGAGGGGGATTAGAAAGGAGAGGTGGGAAGGAGGGAGTGTTGCAGAGGATGGTGTGGCTGGCAACTGTCACGTTACAGGGTAAATGGTGATGTTGCTTATAGCCCAGCCGACTGCAAATGGCCATATCAGGGCTATCACCATGCTGAAGTCAACTCACAAGTCATTGAAAAAAAGTGTTTACACAACTCTTTTAAACACACCTTACAGGGAGGATGGGGGAATGTTCAGTTCAGTTCAGTAGTTTTATTTAACGTCTTTTCATCACAAGATGATCTTAGACCTTTAAACTGCAATATACATTCCATTGTACTATCAGCACCTTCCCCCACCCCCTCCCCCCAAAACAAAAAACAAAAACAAAAAACACTGTTAACACACATATCTCAAATGTCTTTTTTCACAATAGTTTTGCAACTGGGGACTGAGCATAAACCAAAGCAATATCAAAAAAGCAAGGGTTATTTACCACACTATCAACATTGTCAGAATTGTTTATAAAAATATTCTTCTCCTTATAAGCTGGGGTTAGCATAGGGCATTCAAATAAAAGACGACGAATTGAGATATTCTCCTGACATATACACGCTGTGCCTCGTGAATATTTTGTATTCCAAGTATTTAACCGTAATGGGGAATGTCTTGTGTTCTACGTGCTCTGCTCTGTGCTGACATATTTCTGCTACGCGTTTTGATGTCACCAACAGCATTTGTTTAGAGTACTGGGCATGCTAACCTATCTGTTCTTTCTTTACTTTTTACTATCTGCTTCATCAAACCAAAAGTTGCATTCACGAAAGCATTAAAACATACCTATTTCAGTATACACACAAACTATGCAGTCCAGCCTCACAAACGTTTTCTTCTTTCACCAGAACGCATGCACATAGGTAACATTCATTCACATAAAGTATCATATGTACTGTCTAGTTAATTTTGTATGTGTGTTGCAGTTTTTTTTAGAGTGTTTTTCATTGATCATTTAATAAGTTAATGTACTATTTCACTTGAGCTATTAAATGTTATGCTATATGTGTTATATACCATTTCAATATTTTTTCACATTTAACTGCCTGCTTAAAAAATGATTCTTAAAGTTGATTGTGTTTGCTTGTTTTTTTCTCTTCAGTTTTCACAGAGTCGTGAACATAATGTGCATTATATACATGATGTACAAGCACTCCCATATTATTCTTGTTCACATTTCACATGTCTCTATTGGATCTTGCAGTGAGCCTGCTTAAGGAGGGAAGTCACCACATTATGATGGTGATAATGATGATGATGATGATGATGATAACTACAACAGCAGAAATGATAACAATAGTAATAGTGATAATCACAATAATAATAATAATAATAATAACATTAAAAACAAGAACAACAATACTACTACTACCACCACTACTACTATTACTTATTATTGTTATTATATTATTATCATTATTTTCATTATTATTATCATGAGTAACATTATCATTATTGTTATTATCATTATGAACTATATATGAAGACAGAAGATCCTCAGTTTTTGTTCCAACTCTCATCACATGTCTCGATCTTCAATCTACATTTTCAGGATTTGGTCTTAATCAGTTCCGAAATGATTGAAGTTGTCGAGTCTGTAA
>JADBJO010015158.1:27500-31817 GCA_016801955.1 Conus betulinus
AAAGACCATAATTACATAAACATTTACGAACACTGCTTGCCAGTGTTTGTTTACCTCTTTGATTAAGTGTATACATAGTCTTATATGCCATAGCAGGTAGCCTGCTATCATTCATTTGAACCACTTTTAACCAATATTTTATACTTTTCGTGTAAGCATTTAAGTAAATAGGATACCTTCCAAGTTCTCCGTATATAAGATTGTTTGGAATCTTTTGATCGACATGCGATTTTTTTCATAGCAAATAAGTGTACCTTTTCAATGTCGTGATTATTTGTCAATGCCCATATCTCAGCTCCATAAAGATCTACTGGTTGAACTTGTGTATCAAACAATTTCTAAAATGTGGTCGGGGCATACTTATTAAACTTACACATTAAGGACAAAATGCTCACGACAGCTCTTTCTGCTCGGCTGACCAGATCTTGGCAAGTAAACCTAAAACTAAGCCTGGTTGAAAAATATAGTCCGAGATTTTTATATACATTGACAACAGGCATCTGAATGCTTCCATATAACCATGTTTCACGTGCTGCTAAATACCCTCTTTTACGAAAAACTACAATGTTAGATTTGTCCATGTTTCCTTTAATTTCCAGTCTCTCCGCCGCCGAATACAATTGATTTAGTTGATTTTGAAAACCGATCGGAGTTTCAGACAATAGCACAAGAAAAAAAAGACAGACAGAACGACAGACGGACAAACAGAACGACAGACAGGGCAGACAGGGAGACAGAAATACATATATATATATATATATATATTTAAAAACATTTCCCTCTTCCTTTCCTGCAAACAAATAGTACACTTTCATTCCTAGTGTGTATCAAAGTCCAAAGTTAAACAAAACAACAAAATTCGTAACATTTCGTTATGTCCCTCACGCACAGGAGTAATGCAGTAAAGTAAAAAAAAAAAAAAAAACTGACTCGACCATCCCACTCAATCAAATGATGACATTGTATTTTACCGATCTCTTCAACATGAAAAAAAAAAAAAAAGACTGACTCGACCATCCACTCAATTAAATGATGTCATTGTATTTTACTGATCTCTTCAACATGCGATGAATGATAATATTCATTCAGATATCTCTTATAATGTATTATCTTAAATTTCACTATCCTTCATCTGTCTAATTTTCAATGCTTCCGCGATGAATTTCGCAACTGATTTAATTACAAGTTCATCATCTGATGATAACACGCCAGCGATTTTGTCTTTTCGCTATCTAACTGGAAAAATGAACAATTTGTCCGCACTTCATTATAAGCAGTACAGTGGAACAGAAAGTGTTGTTTCGTCGTCATCATAATATGTCTACATGCAGGACAAGGAGATTCTGTGGATGTTTCACATTCAAACCATCTTTTGTTCGCATTAAAACCTAAAGTTCTCAACCTAAATCTTGCGTAATTTTATTCTGTGCCATCTATCTGTTATGACATTGAGAAACTTTTCAGAATGGAACACATTCTTAAATGAGAAAAAACCAGCGATATTTTTCTTAAACCCCTGTTCTGAAAGGACTTTCTTTACTTTACCTTATAAGCCAGTTTTTTTTTACCCTTTTTCCATTTCTAGAAGCATCATCATATCATAGACTTGCCTGCTCAAAACGGTACTGGGGTAGCTTCAAGATCTTCAACCAGTACTTAATACATTTCACAAATGCACTTATATACAAAGGGTATCTGCCCATTTCTCCATATAAAATGGTGTTGGATGAATGAATAGGTACTTGAAGGAAACGCTTCATAGCATACGTATGTACTTTTTTTCCATCTGCAAATTTTCATGTAAGCCCCAAATTTCAGCTGCATAAGTAAGATGAAGTTTTTATCTGTGTATCAACCATTTTCCAAAATATACCACAGTCTGTACAATTCAGTTTTTCTCAGGGATTTCAGAATTTCAATAGTACCTTTTTTTCCCTTTCATCAGAGATTCTTCCCTTATTATTGAAAATAGCATTCCAAGATATTTATATGAATTAACTACTTGAACATCTGCATTTCCATAAGACCATTTTTTTCATGCACAGATAGGTGACCACCCATTCTAAAGACCACTATATTCGTCTTATCCAAGTTAACTGATAAAACCTAAGCGGTCTGCTTCTTCTTTCAATACATTCAGTTGGTTTTGCAAACCTACAACTGTTCCGGACAGAAGAACAACATCATCAGCATACAGTAGCAAAACTAATTCAACTTCTCCAGGTATCATCTGGATACCATGTCTTCCTTTGCAGGACAATTCCACCGCCAGTTCGTTTATGAAAAAAAGAAAACAGCTGTGGACATAACAAAGAGAGATAGAGTAGAGAGATTCTGTCTGTCTGCTTGTCTCTTCTCTGTTTCTCGCTCTTTATCTCTCTCTGTATGCATGTCTCTGTCTGCCTGTCTGTCGCTCTGTTTGTCTGTCTGTCGTTCTGTCTGTCTGTCTGTCTGTCTGTCTGTCTGCCTCTGTCTTTCTGTCTCTGTCTAGCTCTCTCTGTTTGCCTCTCTCTCTCTCTCTCTCCTCTCTCTCTCTCTCTCTCTCTCTCTCTCCTCTCTCTCTCTCTCTGTAAATGTAATACTACTAATAATTATAGAGGTGTCTCTCTGTCAGATATAAGTAGTAAAGTATTCAGCGCCATTATCAATCAAAGACTACAAGATTATGTGGAGGAAAATAATATAACTGGTGAATATCAAGCAAGTTTTTAAACATGGATATTCAACTATTGATCATGTGTTTACTCTCATGGCTCTAATCCAGAAACATTTTTCCCTCAATCGCAAATTGTACGTAGCATTTATTGACTTTGAAAAGGCGTTTGATTCAGTCAACACAGATTTATTTTGGCCTGTCCTATTCAGAAACGGGATTACGGGAAGACTCTTTAAATGTGTTAGAGAAGCATGTATAATGTTGTCAAAACAAGAATTCGTTGTGGTGCAAAACTCACAGATTATTATATAATTGTACTAGAGGTGTAAAACAAGGTGACGTCTGCAGCCCTATTCTGTTCTCTTTATTTATAAACGAGTTAGCACTAGAAGTAATAAATAAACGGAAGACATGGTGCTAGGTTTTTGTAGATTATATGGAACTGTTTATCTTATTGTTTGCTGACGATATAGTTTTACTATCTGAAACGGTTATTGGTTTGCAAACACAACTAAAATAGTTTGATGACTTCAGCTGACCAGCTGCAATTGAAGGTAAACATGGATAAAAGTAATGTAATAGTTTTTTAGGAAAGGGGGTCACTTGTCAGCCAGGGAAAGGTGGGTATACAATGATATTGCCATGCCAGTAGTTAATGTTTACAAGTATCTTGGAATCTTTTTTTCTCAACTCGTTTAAGCTTTGTAGCCGCTTGCAGAGATCTTTCTGGAAGAGCAAAGAATCGTTTGTTATATATTTTGAGAAAGCTATACCTTTTGAATAACAATTCTTTAGAACGTTTTGTCAAGATTTTCGATATTTACATACAACCGATTGCACTATATGGATCAGAGCTGTGGGGACTGGACAGAAAAAATCAGAATGCATTGCGAGTCAGTCCACTTATTTGGCCTAAAAAAGTTTTTAGGAGTGCATGTAAGAACTCCAAATGATTCAGTGTATGGAGAAACAAACAGGTACCCACTGTACATAAATGCGGCAATTAGGTGCATTCGTTACTGGTTCAAATTACTAAAAATGAGCATTGATCGACTACCAAGGAAAATCTTACACCATGTTTATACGACTTGGACTCAAAAGGAAAAAACAACTGGGTATCAAACATTCGATTATTTCTTTATGATTTTGTTTTGGTTATGTGTGGGAGTACCAAGGTGTTGGTCAAGAAAATTTATTTGTGCAAACTCTACGCCAGAGATTAATTGACTGCAGATGGCAGGACTGGGAAAGTCATATAAAAGCAAGTGAAAGATTTAAAATGTATAGAAGTTATACCTCTGGTCATATGGTGAAGACATATCTTTCATTTAATTTTGGATATATATTTGCGGTTTCTTGTCACTAAATTTAGATTTGGCATATCTGAAATTAATGCACATGTGTATCGCTTTAAAACTATATATGGTAATGAGTTAGTGTGTCCATTGTGTAAGGAATCTAATGAGGACGAGCTTCATTTTGTTCTGACATGTTCTGTTCTGACTGATCTTCGTGTGAAGTATATTCCAGCAAAATTCTATATGAATCCATGTTTATTTCGATTTTGTCTACTTATGTTGTCGTCGAAAGATGAAAGAATAGTACGTAAATTAGCATTGTATTTGCATAAAGCCTTTCAGTTAAGGCAAATTCTTCTTTCG
>JADBJO010015158.1:34800-44836 GCA_016801955.1 Conus betulinus
AAACATTCCAGACAGACAGAGAAGACAGACAGAACACAGACAGAAAGACAGAGACTCACCTTGTTTGACTAAGTTGCAACATCCATCATGGTTTCGTTTGTCTGTTAAAAAAAAAAATTGTCACAACTTCGTATTTACGTCGATTCAGTCAATCAGGAAAACAAAAAAAAAAACAGATTAAAAAAAAAAAAAACTATAATACACTCCCTGTGCTGGGAACGCTTGCGCTGCCCTTTTCGTAAAAAAGTCATTGCTAGACACATATGGAAGGTTGTATAAGAACTAGCAGAGGAATGGATTGGAGGACGTACGGAGAGGGTGAACGAACTACTGTGAATGGGACAAGCTTATGGTTCAAGCCAAGCTATTCTTTCACTATCCACGGTGTGCGAGGCGACCAGCGCGTGTGTGAATGAAGGACCGATCCGCGTTTTTTCTCGCCCTTTCAGTCGTTTTCCGCAGGCCCTCAGGACTAGTAGTGCAAGCAGTGAGAACAGGAGTCGCCAGATATACCGGCGGGGAAATAACAAAGAGAGAGGAACAGCAAGCAGACCGAGATGTGCGTGCTTGCGTGCCGTGGATGCGTGCGTGCGTGCGCGTGTGTGTGTGGGGTGCTGTGATGTGTGTGCTGTGTGCGTGTGGTAGTGTGTGAAATGCTCGGAGTAGTAGTAGTAGTAGTAGTAGTAAAGTAGTAGTAGTAGTCTGTTTCACATAACGCGTGGTATTAGATGAAGAGAGAGAGAGAGCAGAGAGAGCAGAGAGAGAGATGATGACGAGAGAGAGGAAGAGAGAGACAAGACAGACGAGAACAGACAGACCAGACAGAGCCGACGGGACTGGGAGACGAGACAAGGAGACAGAGAACAGGAGAGGACAGACAGACAGAACAGAGATCGCATAAATGCGCTGTGTAACTATGTAAGTGTATGCATAGTCGTGTGGTTTATTTTAGTGCATATTGAAATGCGTCACCTCTAAACAACAAAAACATACCTACAACATACTTGTCTTGCAAATAATCTAAACACGTAAGTGCTTAAACTGACTATATACAATTGAATTTTTAAAAAAAACAAAACACCTGAAGGCACATTTTTAGATCTCGAAAAGACCTCACAGACAACAACACATGCACAGCTCGACACAACCGCCATGCCGTAAATAACGTGGAAAACAAAAGTGAATGAAACTTGTGTAGTGAATGGTCTGTGTGTGTGCGTGCATGTCGTGCGTGGTGCGTGAGTGCGTGTGTAGTGTGCGTGCAATGGCGTGCGTGCGTGCCTGCGTGGTGTGGGTGTGTTTGCTGTGGGTGTGCTGTGTGTGTGGTTGATGTGTGTGTGTGTGTGGTGGTTGTGTTGGGTCGACATGATGTGTGTGTGGTGCCTGCTCACAAGCGTGGTGTGTGTGCGTGTGTCCTACCACTATGAGCACATCAGCCCATGCAGCTGTGTGAATGCATATTTCTGTGTGCGCTATCTCTCTCTCTCTCTCTACTCTCCTCTCACTCTCTCCCTCTCTAGCCTCTCTCTCTCTCTGCTCTCTCTCTCTCGCAAAGGTTTTCGATCCCAAAAGACCCCCATCAGGGAGAAGACTAATGCATCAGGGAGAGAAATCTGTCATACCAATATTATCTTGTAATGACTGCAAGGACTGTTAGCATTTGCAGACAGAGCGACAAACAATCTCGGTGGATGCTCCAGTCGAAGTCCACTTAATGAACGAAGAACGAAAGCCCTGGAATAACACGTTCAGGTCTCTCAGTGGCATCAGAAAACGTACTCTGCGGTGGTTGTATTCAAGGGGAGAACTCTCTCTTGTACTCTCAAGCCGACAACAATGGCTCTCCTCGCTTTTGTGTCTTCGATTGAGTAAAAACTATTTCCGCGCACAGGCGTACAAGAGACCGACCGAGAGGAGAGAGAGGTGACCGAGTGAGGGAGAGATCCTGGAGCGAAAGAGCAGAAAGGGAATAGAGGAGTCACAGACAGACAGACAGACAGACAGACAGTTTAGCACAGGCAGACAGGACAGACAGACAGTGGAGTCCAGAGGCGAGAGAGAGACAGAGACAGAAGGCAGAAACAGAGACGGCAGAGAGACAGTCAGACAGAAAGACTGAAAGTGATGACTGACCCATTGATTGATGCATCAACTAAAAACCAGATTGACAGATTGACGACTGTCAGCAATGGCAGTGGATGCCAGAGAGAGAGGAGCAGGGGGGGGAGAGAGGTTGCCTTTCTTTATTTTTTTTTTTTTTCGTTGACCTAAACTAGTTGGTGGGTTCAGCGGGCACAGGGCGCACAAGAGAGAGAGAGAGAGAGACGAGAGAGAGAGAGAGAGAGAGAGCGAGACAGAGCGACAGACAGACATAACAGATACAGACAGACAGAGACAGAACATACAGAACAGAAAGACAGATCGGGACAGATTAGACTAGACAGACTATAGACTATGATGCAGAAACAGAGACAGGCAGAGAACATCATGACAGAAAGACTTTCAAAGACAGACTTTCTGACCAACTGGATTGATGACAAAACTAAAAACAGATATTGACGATTGAGCTGACCTGTCAGACTGGCCCACATGCCAGAGAGAGAGAGGGGGGGGGAGAGCAGAGGAGAGAGGGTTGGGGGGGCGAGAGAGAGAGAGAGGAGACGAGAGAGACGAGAGAGAGGAGAGAGTGACAGAGATACAGACAGAGATCAGAGACAGACAAAAAACAGAGAGATCCACAGAAAGACCGAGAATTAGATACTCCCATGTTTAGCAATGGTCAAACAACATCCATCATGGCTGCAAACACCCCATTTTACATGAACGTCCTCAAACTTCATATCCACAAACAACAATCGGTTCAGCCAGGAAGCAATCAACAGAATAAGTCTGTCTGTGTCTAAACTACAATGCAACTCACTGTTCTGAGCCTGCTCACGCTGCCCTAATGACATTGCCGATACTTATTCGCAAGCTTGTATAAGAAACAGCAGAGGAAGATGAAGACGAAGAAGAAGTAACAACTGTGAATGAGACAAGCTTATGTCCAACCCAGCCAGCTATTCGGTTACTAGCATTGAGTGTGAGGGCGCACCAGTGCGTGTGTGAAGACGAATCTTTTTCTTTCGCCCTTTCAGGCTTCATCGTTGTTTCCGCAGGCAGTTAGGACAGTAGTGCAAGTGCAGACAGAGGAGTTGACAGGTAAGGGTAGGGTAGTAGTAAAAAGAGATGGACAGCAAAAGGCGAAAGTGTGTGTTGTGCTGTGTTGTGTGTGTGTGTAGGTATGTGGGTGGTGTGTGTGTACCTGTGCGTACGAGCGAGCGCGCGTGCGTGTGTGTGTGTGTGTGCGGTTCGTGTGTTGTGTGTGTGTTTCTATCAGTCCGATGTGTGTGTGTGTGTCGTGCATGCGAACAGATATGTGTGTGCGCGTAAGTGTGAGTGTGTGTGTGTTTTGTGCTTGTGTGTGTACGTGTGTGTGGTACGCACATGTGCGCGCACGTGTGTGTGTGTTTGTGTGTGTGCATGTGTGTCTGTGTACCTAGTGTGTGTCTCTCTGCGTGTGCGTGTGCGCGCGTGCGCGCGTGCCCCTGTGTGTGTCCGTGCGCTCGCGCGCCGACGCACTACAGTATTGTTTTGTGTTGTGTGTTGGATTGTGGCGCGCGCGCGCGCGTGTATGTGTGTGTGTGTGCGGTGTGTGTGTGTGTGGTGTGTGTGTGTGTTTGTGTCGTGCACGCGCACAGGTATCTGTGTGGGCATTTGCATGCATGCGTGTGTGGTTGTGTGAGTGTGTGTGTTTTGGTGTGTGCGCGCGCGCGCCGTGGGTGTGTGTGTTGTTTGATGTGCGCGTGCGTGCGTGCACACGCCATGTGTGTGTGTATGATGTGTGTGTTGTGTGGTGTGTGTGTGGTGTGTTGTGTGTGTTGTGTGTGTGTGTGTGGTTGTGTTTTGTGTGTGAGCGCGCGTAGCAGTCCGCGCGTGTATGTGTGCATTCTGAAAAAAAAACACACCTCATGTGTGTGTGTGTAGTTGGTGTGATGAGAGTGAGAAAAGCTCTCGAACTATAACAATATAACTACTGGTCAGATAACCGGCATTTTTGGTGTGGATTTCTCGAGGACGCACCACCGGCTTTTTGTTTACTCTGTTTCAGAAAGTCTTACACTAAAACACATATAACACTGGTCAGATACCGGCATTTCGGACCTGATTGTTCCTGCGGTGAAAAGTGGTAACTTCACTTCTCTGCCTTTTCGGTTTAAGAAGAATGCTATGCCAGAAAAAGGCTGGTGTGCAATACCGTTGTGTGTTTGTCGAGTTTTCAAAAACCAAGCAAAGGTGCCACCTAACAAGCAAAGAAAATCATGAAAGAGCAAAACCAAAGTACATTTTTCTTACATGGTTGGGTAGCGGGTAAGTAAAGAATATACAAAAAGTGACCAGGAGGTGGCGGTAGGGGTATGGGGGGCCGTGTTTTAGAATGAAATTCCCCGCACAGGGACTATATATCAGGGGAGGTGAATACTTGACTAGGGGGGATAATTCCAAGGATAATAAGGGGCGCGGTTCAGCACCTTGGGGGGGGTTCCAGCGTCGGGACGGGGTTACGAGTAGCTAGGGGGCTTGGGGGGTGTGTGGGTGCATATGACTGGCAAGAAATTCCAATCATAAATAAAGTTTTTTTTTTTCTTGCTCTTATGTCTTAGTTTTGAAGAAATAGGGTGCGCCTAAGCATTGTGATATGTAGAATTGTCCTCCCCCAAAATATTGGAGAAAACACCGCCCCCTGATCGCCCGTCCCCCCCCCCCCGGCCCCCCCCCCCGGGCCCCCCCCCCCCTCCCCCCCCCCCCCCCCCCCCACCCCCCCCCCCCCCCCCCCCCCCCCCCCCCCCCCCCCCCCCCCCCCCCCCCCCCCCCCCCCACCCCCCCCCACCCCCCCCCCCCCCCCCCCCCCCCGCCCCCCCCCCCCCCCCCCCCCCCCCCCCCCCCCGCGCCCGGCCCCGGTCCCCGCCGATCGCCTCCGCGTCCGCCGCGCGGCGCCCCGCGCCATTTGTCGCCGGGATCCGGCCCCCGCGGGCGCCGCCCGCCCGCCCCGGCCCGCCCCCCCCCCGACCCCCCCGACCCCCCCCCGCGTCCCCCCCCCCCGCCCCCCCCCCCCCCCCGCCGACCCCCCGCAACCCCCGCCCCCCCCCCCCCCCCCCCCCCCCCCCCGACCCCCCCCCGCCACCCCCCCGAACGAACCGCCCCCCCCCCCCGCCCGAACCCCCGCCCCGCCCGACCCCCCCGCCCCCCCCCCCCCCCCCCCCGCCCCCACTTCTCCCCCCCCCCCCCCCCGCCTCAGTTTTTCAACCTCACCCTGATCCCCCCCCCCCCCGATCCCGACGCCCCGACCCCCCCCCCCCCCCGGCCCCGCCCGCCCGCCGCCCCTCCCCCCCCCCCTCCCCCCCCTCTCCCTTCTAGACTAATATAGAGCTTGCCTGAATCCCAGTTTAGAAGCATTTTTATTATTCCCCCTATGATCTTCACCCTCCACCCAAAAGCTCAACCAGCACATACTGTTAGTTAGTCAGAATTATCACCACTGCCGATAATGAATGGCTTATCCCTCCCCTCTCCCCCGCCCATGCTCCCATCCGCTCTCTCCATCATCAAATCATCTCCCCCCCTATTTTCTTCATCTAAAAAATCAAGACATATAGGCAAGCTTCGTTTATTAATTGATATTAGATAAATATTATATATATAATATATATATATATATATGATATATTGCTGTGCGATCTGTAGTCCTCTAGTGTGGTGTGGTCGGTCTTGGTGTGTCTGTCTGTCTTCGTGTTAAATTTTCGTTGAGGGGAAAAGTAAGTTAGGCTAACAATATAATTCCTCATTTCCTCACATGAATGACCCCAGCAATTCAGTAATTTTCATATACAAAGAACAGATGGCAGGTGGAGGGAGAGTTGGGGAACGGAGAAGGAGGAAACGAGAATGAGAAAATAGGGGAGTATATATAGCCATAACTGTTCAATTCCTTCACGACTAACAGCATATGGGGGGACCCTTTGTAATGTAACCCCAGCTTTGAAGACAGAGGCATTCATTTCGTCCGCTAGAGGCGGAATCGCCCAGCACGTGCACGGCCTGATTGGCGGTGCCCCATAGGATGCAAAGATGCATAACAACCCAGCTATATTATGTTATTATATCACTAAACCGACCCAATGGGGTTTAAAAAAAAACTTAAAAAACAAAAAAACCCCCGAAATTCCCAACAGCACATCCCCCACAGCACTCTCTGGGTCTCTCTCCAAAGAAAGCAGATCAAGTGCAGGGCAAAGGTAAAGCAAATGTAAATCTGCAGGAAAAAAAAAAAAAAAAAAAAATGCTGAAGAGTACAATCCATTTTTGTAAACAGTGATAACTGTATGGCGATAATCCTTAAGTCAAAATGCTTGATGATCCGTTTTAAGGAGACAAGTTCAAAAAAGTCAGTGTATTGCGGGTGGGGAACTGTGGAAGGAGGCTTAGGGGACTTACTAAGCCCGCCTCCTTATTCCCCCTTAACTACCTATTCTTCCTTTACTCGAAACGCCTTACTCCTACTACTCACTCCTAAACTCCTAACCCCGCTGGTAAACTGATGAAAACAACAGAGAGATAGAGAGAGAGAGGGAGAGAGAGAGAGAGGAGAGAGTTCGCCTCGTTACCGATCTACAGCGCTTGACAAATCGTATAATTTCGTTTTAAATTACGAATTTGATAAAGACAAAACAACACAAAACAAACAAACAAAGAGGGGCGAGAAAGGAATCTTTCCTCGGTCGTTGACCTTCCGTTACAGGTGTAGCTGGCACTCCTGGCTGTATGTAAGCGGCTGAACTGGGTCCTTCAGGCGGGGGTTGGGGTCGATTTTTTTTTTTTTTTTTTGTTTTTTTTCGGGTTGCGTCCGATCCTTCATCTATCGCCATGATGCAACCAAGAGTCTTTGGGGCCTCGAAGGGAGGTCCTTGCCGTCTTCGCTGGTTTTTGCCCCCCAAACTGCATCCTGCAGTTCTGCTGCAGTTTTAAACAAAATATTAATGAATGCCCGCGAGCCGCGGAGGGGTGGACCAAAAAGCACATACTTGCACGGTGATTTTTATTTTTAAAATTCTTGTGCTCTACCTGCACACATCCTTGCAGTTGTCGGAGAGGATGCTTCTGTAAAAATACTGCTAAAACAGAAAAGCCGATTGAGATTTTTCGATAGGTCGCCCAGTGAGTAAATCTTTTCCCTGTTTGACATGCTAGAAAACAGTTCACACAAGATATTGTCACTTGTCACAGCGATTGGACGCAGGTCTTGCCGTGCCCTCAATGTTTATGAGGAACAGCTCAGAGAGAGAGAGAGAGAGAGAGAGAGAGAGAGGGAGAGTAAGAAACGACGAACGCGGTTTACTGTTATAAGCTGTTTAATCCCACTTAGTAAATAAGTCGCGGACGTTACAAGACAAAACGCGAGTCGATTCCATTGGACAACTGAAACCACAGCTATGCATTTTTATTTCATTTCATTTACATGACCAAAAAGAACGTGAACTAAAAAACTTCACTGGTATGTTATCGTTCACTGTACATTTCAGTAGGTGGGCCGTCCCCCAGGTAGAACTCGATCAATCCGTGGAGAGCGTGCCGAGCCGCCGTAGAGCATGTGGTTCTTTGCCTCTCCTGCAACGGTCTGTGTTGAAAAACCCTGTGGTGCGGTCTTGCGGTCTTCCTTTCCGAAAGATTGGCCAATTTGACACATTCCTCCTAAGGCGTATGGTTTCTTTCTTCCTGGGGCCCCTGCTTCACGAGTCAGAACAAGCATAGCGTTTCTCCCGAGTGCCGAGTGCAGGAAGCTATTCAAAACAATATTTCAATTCACATTAGCGAACACGTTACTATCTCTTCATGTAAAGCACAACTTTTATGGCAAAACTCTTTATTTCTGCGGCGGATCACGTAACGCTCCTTGCACTTGTCGATCAATCTCGATGAAGCACAACTTTCTGGAACTCTTTAGTTCGGAGAGGGAGAGAGAGAGAGAGAGAGAGAGCGCGAGGATGCAGACCGTCCCTGCACTTGGCGAGAGATAGAGAGTAGCAACACAATGTGAGAGAGAGCCAGACAACAGACAGACAGACAGAGAAAGGTTGGTTTTTGTGAGAGAAAGAAAACGGAAATAGAAACTTAGAGCGTTAGATTGTTTACGCAAATTTTTTCACTAGTAGCGTCCGGGGACTGTCCTAGACCATCTTGGAAACAGAACCATTGACAACACCTGTTAAACAGACCATTCACAGTAGCTGTTAAACTGAGCCATTGACAATGCCTGTTAAACAGAACATTCACAGTACCTGTTAAACAGAACCATTGACAGTACCTGTTAAACAGAACCATTCACAATACCTGTTAAACAGAACCATTGACAGTACCTGTTAAAACAGAACCATTCACAGTACCTGTTAAACAGAACCATTGACAATACCTGTTAAACAGAACCATTCACAGTACCTGGTAAACAGAGCCATTGACAGTACCTGTTAAACAGAGCCATTGACAGTACCTGTTAAACAGAACTATTCACATCACCTGTTCAGAAGCCTTTCGTTCTCTGATTCAGACTCATCGGTAGGGCACGGCTGGTTGTGTCAGTCTCCCTTGGCATCAAATGAGCAGAATATATCACAGGCTATCATTCTGTAGTATTCTCCCCACCAACGGCTTTTGGAAGATAGAATCCAATGTCACCCCAAAGCAGCAAGTGATGGGGTAGAAAACATGGCAAAAATCAAACATTGTAAGGAAATTATTTGCACAGAAACTAAAACCATAATATGAAAATGTGTGTAACAGGATGAGAGGAAATCTTTGCGCTTATGCTTTAGGATCCATTTAAGGATGCAAGGAGGTCAAAGGATGTCAACAGTCGGAGTGGTCAGCTCTACTGTTTACACAGGCCCGAGGATTGTCAATCGCATCAATACAGACAATAGCAGAACAGCGTTTATTTGGATCTCCTAAGAGAAACAGTTCCCCACTGATTGGTCAAGCAATGATATGTTGAACAAATAAGCAGTGGGAGGGAACAAATGTAGCGAACAATTCCTCCGTCACTGAAATAATGACTAAGTAGAATTAAAAAAAAAGAGAAGATAAAGATGGATCAGGTTTGGGATGGGGGGGGGGTGGGGGTGTGTCATGATATACGAAATCAAGACTGAATTTCTGCTAACATACTTTTTGACTTTGTCTTGTTTGATTCCACCATGAATATAATTCATCTTACTTGATCTAGCTGCATTTGACTGACATAGCTATATCCTCACAAGATGGATAACTTTGGAGTGCTCTGTGGTATGGCTGTCTACTGCCTCCCGCTCTTTTCAAAATTTACCTGGAGAGAAGTGTGACTGACGCTCGCTGGGGGTGGGGGGGGGGGGGGGGGACATCAAGCTCAGTAAGTATTCGTGGCAGGATAGTAACAACCTATGTTTTTGACCGATGACATTCGACGGGCGAGCAGGCAGAAGACAGGAACTAGCCAACCTAGCAGAGCACCTCGACAAACGTCTGCGCATTCAGCAGGACGATCAGAGACGAACAGACAAACGTACGACAACAACACGACAGCCTTCATCCCGCGTTTAGCATCCGTTAT
Source organism: Conus betulinus (assembly GCA_016801955.1). Classification (NCBI taxonomy): domain Eukaryota; kingdom Metazoa; phylum Mollusca; class Gastropoda; order Neogastropoda; family Conidae; genus Conus; species Conus betulinus. The sequence continues at coordinate 44,480 of JADBJO010015158.1, forward strand.
CAAGGGAGAAACCACTAGAGACGTCAGAAAAATTAAGGAACCCGGGCAAATGCATCAGGTGAGGGATCAAAAACCTAAGCGCTCTCCAGCAAATTGAATACGCTGATGCAACTGCCATCTCATCTGTCTATCTGTCAGCTCTATCTCCTCTCTCTCTCTCCTCTCTCCTCTCGCTCTCCTCTCGATATCTATCTATATCTCTCTCTCTCTCTTCACCCCCTTATAATTTGTTTATATATTTATTACTTATTATTTTATTCATTATATATTATCTATCTTCATTATATTTAGATTTCATGTCTTATGGTTTATTTATTCCAATTGATCTTTTTTTTGCTTGTGATATTGATCAATTCA
>JADBJO010015159.1:10000-12500 GCA_016801955.1 Conus betulinus
GAAAGCATTACCGAAAAGATGTGGACCAGACTGTTCGATCCGAAAAAAAAGGGTTTTTTAAATCATAGAGAGAGAGAGAGAGAGAGAGAGAGAGAGAGAGAGAGAGAGAGAGAGAGAGTAGAGAGGAGGGACAGAGAGAGAACGAGAGACAGAGACAGAGAGACAGAAGAGATAGAGAGGGAGAGAGAGGGAGACAGAGGACAGAGAGAGAGAGAGAGAGATTACCGGTAGCGTGTGAACTTGTTTTACCCTGCTGGGATACTCACACTGTATTTGAGAGTATAGTCAGTTCACTCCGACTTCGCTGAGTGCAGAAATTTGTGGGAAGAGGTCATGGGAAAAAGATAGATAAAAGATATGGTAGACAGAAAGAACAGTAGACGACAGTACAGCAAAGGAGACAGAGTTACGGAGAGCGAAAGGAAAAGGGGACGATACTAGCACAGAATGTCCAGAAGGTGGGGGAACTATTTGTACAAAAGACCCCCTGGCATCCCCACGTGGGAGAAGGACTTAACCAAAGCATTGCCAAATGAAATTCCAGTTACGCCTTAAGCCTTTTCCTCTGGACTGAACAAAGCCATTGTTGACTAAAATTCCAGTTCCATCTTAAAACCGTTTTATACCATTGCTGAATGAAATTCCAGTTCCGCCTTGAGCCTTTCGTCTTGTCTAAAACAAAGCCATTGCTAAATAAAATCCCAGTTCTGCCTTAAGCCTGTTTTCTGGACTTTACAAAACCATTGCTGAATAAAATTCCAGTTTTCACCTTAAGCCTTGCTTTTGTACTTTATCAACAAACCATTGTGAATAAAATTCCAGTTCTGCCTTAAGCCTTTCTTCCTGGACTTTACAAAACCATTGCTGAATGATATTCCATTTCCGCCTTAAACTTTTTTCTTTCTGATCTTAACAAAACTAAACTATTGAAAAAAAAATTCCAGGTTCCGCCTTAGGCCTTTCTTCTTGACGTAACAAAACCGCTCCTGAATAAAAATCCAAAGGACCTGATACGGACGTGGAATCGCACTGTAAGACACCCCCCCCCCCCCACCCAGACACCCCCCCCCCCCCACCCCCCCCCCCCCCCCCCTCCTTTCCCCCCCCCCCCCCCCCCCCCCCCCCCACCGATACGCCCATCCCGGCGTCCTCGTTCAACAAACTGAACAATGAACACAGCATCAGTCCTCTGCATCCGAAGCACGCTGGGCATCCTATTTTCCTCCTTTTCCTTTATCTGACGTCTAAGTTGGGACAATCAGACTGTCTGTCAAGTCTTCATTTTGATCTGTCTGATGCTACGCCCCTCTCCAACAAGGAAAACATCATTTTACTTCCTGTGTGAGTATCTGTCTATCCAGTCAGTTGCCCTGCTGGTCAGTTCTGTGAAAAAAGAGCTGTGCACTTGAATGTAGTTGCTCCTGGTAATCTGGTATGGTTGATAGAATGTGTCAAAAATAGAGAAAATGCTGCTTGGTCTTGTGACATCCCCATTCTTTATGTTCTTTTCCATATTGATTTTTTTTCTGCACTCCTCTCTCTCTCTCTCTCTCTCTCTCTCTCTCTCTCTCTCTCTCTCTCTCTCTCTCTCTCTGTTGTACCTCCGTCCGTCCGTCCCTCCTCTCTCTCTCTCTCTCTCTCTCTCTCTCTCTCTCTCTCTCTGTTTCTACCTCCCTCTCTCTCTCTCTCTCTCTCTCTCTCTCTCCGTCCCCTCTCTCTCTCTCTCTCTCTCTCTCTCTCTCTCTGTTTGTACCTCCCTCTCTCTCTCTCTCTCTTCTCTCTCCGTTTGTACTCTCTCCTCTCTCTCTCTCTCTCTCTCTCTCTCTCTCTCTCTCTATCTCTCTCTCTCTCTCTCTCTCTCTCTCTCTCTCTCTCTCTCTCTCTCTCTCTCCTCTCTCCCTCTCTCTCTCCGCCCCCTCCCCCCTCTCTCTTCTCGCTTCTTCCTTCCTTCCCCACCCTCAACCCCCCTGTCTATTTCTTGGTCTGCATCTTACAGAAGGCCATCTGAGGGAACCACTTTTATAAATGTATATAATACCTATTAATTTCCTTCCGAAAACAAAATATTCTCCGACCCAGCTAGATGTCTCTTTAGCGATCGTATAGGAAATCTCTTTTCTTTTCCTTTTTGTTTGTGGTTTATTCTGTACATAGCTGTTGGAGAGTATTTGCCATCGAACAAAAACCTAATATCTGTTGCCTGGTGAAGTCTTGGAACCGCTGCAGACGCCAGATTGAATCGCCGTGACCCCCTGCATATAGCAACAGAGACTGAAGTTTCCCCACTCGACCACCACATCTGAATCTCCTTGGGGCACTCTAAAGTGTTTTGGTCTCCTTCGCTGCTTTGTCTGAGTCAATCAATCTGGCTCCATTGATTTTTTTTTTTTTCTATCTGCAGACAAACACTATGTTCGCATAGTCAAAGTATCGTATCTTTGGTGTTATGAAAAAAAAGCAGTTCCTTCAATTGACAGAGGGATTGTTTTTGTATTCTCTC
>JADBJO010015159.1:25000-27500 GCA_016801955.1 Conus betulinus
ACAGTTGGGGTTGAAATAACTTTCCATAGGTATGCGCCTCTCGAAGGCTTTGTATGAAACCATGCATACACTCTTCAATACGTTTTTCATCTTGATTTGCCCTAAGCCCAATGCGGCTTGAACCAAACAGGTTTTCTAAAAAAACTTCTGAGGAAAGTATTCATACAGTAAATCCTGCAGAACATGACAACAAAGCAGGAACGGACATCCCTCTTCATTTGCTTTGTTTCGATAAGGGACATAGCATATTCATGTTTTTAACATTTGCATATCGGAACTGATGCACTTTGATGACTGTAATTCCTAAGCCTTGTCAGCTAACTTCTAGTATGCCTGTCAATATTGAGATGTTTCACAACTTGCGTATGCATTTCAAGTTCTATCAAACGAGTATCGCTCGATGTTCAGGATGTTTTCATATCAGTTTTGCCATCATAAAACAAAAAAAACTCAAACACCTGAAACGGCTTTTTGTAACATGATTTCAATCACAGGAACATGTTATATACATTAAGTGGTAATCTTTCATCATCCATCTGTGCAATCTTCATCATCCATCTGTGCAATCTTCATCATCCATCTGTGCAATCTTCAGCCAGTATCTGATGCACTGCACAGCTGAAAGCAGTTTGTTTCCCCATGAACACATTCGTTAGACGCCTTCGTGTGAACCCTTGGAAATGTCCTAAGAGCAAATGGATGTTCTCTTTCTGCATGAATGGCAGATTTATCTAAGCCACAGACCTCGGCACCATATTGAGCAACCAGTTAAGCCTGGGGATGGAAGATTTTTGAAAAACACCGTCAAGGAATTATTATCCAATATGCATAATTTTTTGTATGCTACACAATAAGTGAGTTTCCGTTCGGCTCGTTGGATCCTTACAAGCAACTGTAAAGCTTAGACGAGTAGAGAAATATATACAAAGGCATTTATAGCAATTTTTAACAGCCATCACCTGTCCACTAAAAACAAAATCTTTCCCTTATTGCCGAGTAACATCCTTTTCTGAAAACCACAATATCACTCATCTTATTAATTTTAGATGTTCTTATCATAATTTACCAGTTGAAGTAGATCGTCGATTTGCTATTCCAAGAGAAGAAAGGTTATGTAATAAATGTGGCAATAGGTGATAATTTTCATTTTGTCATGGAATGTTCATCATACGTTACTTTGCGCAACACGCATTTGCCAAAAAGATTTCTCTCCCTAAAATCTGTATATAATTTCAGTTAAATGATGTCTTCCACTTATCGAAAAAACAAATGCTTCTATTGTCAAAGTATATCAGATTATCTCAAGTGTTTTAAATTGGTAGCAGGTCAGCAATGACTAGCAATTCATGTTTTAGTTTGGATTGTTTGTTCTCCCTTTCCTCTTATTGATTTAAACTCAACCTTCCTCCCCCCCACCCCCCAAAAGGGGCAAAAGAAATGAATATATTGTTCCTGTTCTTGTTCTTTTTCATATTTACCCTAATAACAAAGTAAAAAGTTCAATAAAGTCGAGAGAAAGCGTTGCAACGTGTCTTTCTTTCGATTTGATTTCTCAAGCTAGTGCACGTATAACAATGATAGAAGAACAGTGCTACAAACATCCCCTTGTTTTACACCCTGTGTACATGAAATATAGTCAGCGAGTTACCCGCCAGTTCTGACTCTTGCTTTAACATTGTTGTACATACGTTTTGCACATTGATACAATTTGCTGTTGATACCGGTTTTTTTTTTTCATCATCGGCCAGTTCTTTTCAAGAAACAGAATTGAACGCTTTCTCAAAACAAATAAAAGCCATATACAGCTTACGATTACAGGAAAAGTGAACGAGAGCCGAGAGGCTCATATGATCTGCAGTGGAAGAATTACATCACAAGCTTGCTTGATATTGACAAGTACTGTTATTTGGTCTATCCATTCTTTTGTAATCTGTTGTTAATGATAGAGCTGTATAATTCGCTGCTTATTCCGGACCGTGAGGTCTTTTTCTATAATTGCCAGGATTATTCACTGCACTTTTCTTTAAGCAGCAGAATGATGATCGATTCAGTCCAGCTTCATGGATAGAGTCCTGAAAAAGAATATTGAAAAACAAAATTCAGAAAGAAATCACCAGCACCATTTTTTTTCAATATCTCATGAATACAACCGTCTGGTGTTCCATTCCTTACATTTTTTTTATTGCCAACAGAATCTCCTCTTTTGAAACGGGACTATCCAAGCAGCTCTTTTCATTGACTTCTTCTGTGTCTTCTTCACTGAAGACATGGTGTTCCAACAGATTTTTGAAATGTTAGTACCACCCTTATGTAGAAATGCTATTGTGTATATAAGATGTTTTTACAGAAATGTTATGAACAATTTGCCAGTATTCTTTCTGGAAAGAGAGAGAGAGAGAGGGACAGAGAGAGAGAGAGACAGACAGACAGACAGACAGACAAACAGACTGACAAGCAGGCAAATAAGACAGACAAGCAGGCAGGCAGACAGAGAATTGGA
>JADBJO010015159.1:35000-44824 GCA_016801955.1 Conus betulinus
ATTGACTATACCATTATCAAACCAGCGTGGGTTGATTCACAATTGTTCTTAGCTTTACAGGATCATCTGTCGCGCAAAAAAAGCAGAAACAAAACAAAAGCAAAACAAAACAAAAACAAACGAAAACAAAACCAAAAAAACATTATAAGAATACATATTTCTGTGCCCCCAAAACATAAATTAAGTATTTGTGTGTATGGGTTTCTGCGTGCGTCCGTGACCGTCGTTGCGTGTGCGTGTGTGTGTGTGTGTGTGTGTGTGTGTGTGTGGTGTGTGTGCGTGTGAAAGAGAGTGAGTCTGATTTGTGGTGCGTGTTGAGAGTAGGAGAGAGGAGATGACGCAAGGAGAGGAGAGAGAGAGAGAGACCAGAGAGAGACAGAGAGACAGAGAGACAGAGAAGACAGACAGGACAGAGAGGTAGAAGGTATACAGGCAGGCAGACAAGCGACACCGACAGATGGACAACTGCCAGCCAGCCAGCTAGCCAGCCAGCCAGCCAGCCAGGCAGGCAGAAAAGACCCCAATGGGGGCCATTGGCATGGATGATCGATGCCTTACCCATTTGAGCAGCAGCAGTCCATTCGGAACTGATGTCCAGGGAATTAGATGTGCAAAAAAGGGAGCGTGAAAGAATTAGACAACTTTCAGGCAGAATGGAATGCATGCCGTCCAGACACTTTAATTTGCGGCACCGGCAGCGCCCGTTCCGGTATGGAATTAAGTCAACTCTTTTCAGGCAGAATTCTGGAATGAATGCCTTCCAGAGCCTCTGCTAATCTCTGTTGAAAGCAGGTGCCGTTCCGGATCCCATTTATCTCTCCCCACCCCTGGCCGCCCCCTCCCCATCAATTTCCCGTCTCTTTTCAGTCTTCATTCCCTCCCTCTCCTACATCCTTTTCCTCCCTATAACACCTTCCCCCCCTCCTCCCACCCCCCCCCCCCCCCCCGCCCCACATCCCCCCCCCCCCCCCCCCCCCCCCTCCACCCCCCCCCCCCACCAACCCCACTTTTCCGAACCTGTATTTGCTTTTCCTCATCTTCCCTCCTTTCCTCCGATCCCGTATAGTCTTTTCCCCTTTTGCCCTTATATTTTCTCTTTTCTCTTTCTTCTTGGTTGTCTTTGTGTTGTTTTTTCTGGAAATACTTTTCATTGCCGATCTCTCTGTCTGTGTCTGTGTCTCTTGTGTTGTCTCTGTGTCCTGTGTCTCTGTGATTCTGTCTGTCTATCTTTCTGCATGTCTGTCTGTCTGCTTGCTATGTCTGTCCTATCTCCCTGTCTGTCTCTGTCGGTGTCTGTCTCTCTCTCCATCCTCTCTCTCTCCTCTCTCCTCTCTCTCCTTCTCTCTCTCTCTCTCACTCTCACGTCTCTCTCCCCTTGAGCAATACTGCATAGTAAACGGGAGCTGAACAATTAATATGGGATTGCTAAAGTGTTTCTAAAAAATTATTTTCCTTTTAATGAGTTGACAATGTTGTTCTTGCGCAGGAAAGCAAATGCTCCAACAGAAGCTAGTTACATACTGTAGATGTGGAAGATTCCGTTTGAGGTGCACACCCCTCATGTAATTGAATCTGTGTCTTAGAAGATGTTAGGTACCCTTCCTCCTTTTCCCTTGTCAGGGAATGAAACGATGGTGTTTTTGATGGGTTTGTTTATGTAGTAAAGTGTCATAAAACGGGAGCTGAGGGGAGGGAACGAAGATGGCATATTGATATCTAGTGCTAAGGCAAGGCTGCCCAGCGGCTGACATTCTATGGGAGGAGGCTAAGGTTGTTTCTAAAAAAATTATTTCATTTTAATGTGAAAATGTTCTGCGCAGGGAATACTCAGTAATATCAAAGACAGAAGATAGTGTTACACGATGGGAAGTTGTTTTGGGTGCACCCTACGTGATCTGTGTCATAGGAAGATGTTAGGTAAACCTACCTTTGTTTAAGGAATGGAATGAACGATGTTGTGTAATCCATTACTCAAACGGTTAACATGTCAGCCCAAGTTTTAACAATGACCGATCAAAGTGAAACCAACTCTGTACTGTTACAGGGATTACCGGTGTTCGACGTGACGTTGCAGTGATTGATATTGAAAAGGAGATATAAAATATTAGAATCGGAAAAATAGGTGTGAGGTATTGGAGTACACCGTATACGAAACTAACAAAGTTGGGTATAGTATGATTGAGTGTTCAGTGATTCAAACATGTAAACTCATATTATCCAACGGCTAAGGTGTTGGATTAGAATTATGGGCCATGGGTCCAATCATTAGAATATACCTTTGAACTATTTATTTAGATAATACCCAGCAGATATAGCTAAAAGAGCTGGGTGATTTATTGTAGGATCTTTTTCCGTTTCAAAACCTGGCCCTTTGATACGGTAGTCTTACACTAACCATGCTTAGGGAATATTAAACTCTTGACATGATATATCATGCAGAGAGCTTCCAAACTTCATAGTTCATAGTCTTTCCGTTCAAAATGGAATGTTTTCACATAAACATTTATCCGAGTTTCGAATCATATACTCAGAGAGCACACTTATAAGCGTTTACAAGTTTTTATACCCAGTCACCAGGCAGTGTTGAGTGTTTATGGAATACTGATGCCGGAAACATGCCTCGAAATGATTATTTTCGTGTGGAAAACCGAGTGGAAGCGTACTGTACATTGAGTGATTGGTAATTGTCCTTGATTCTAACATGCCTTCATGAAACGTTGTCACCGATCCCGCCCTATGCCTTCCCCTGCAACTATGAACAGATCTCGTCCCTAAGTAGTTTCTATAGTTGCAGATTGATCATGATCAACATTGTTCCAGAAAAACATGACGGTGAAGTTGGTGATGCTTTTATCCTAAGCAAAATGTCTGGAGAAGTATTATATTGCATCAGCTTACAGTATTGACAAGTCCGATCCACAAACATCGTCCTGAGAGTGCGAGTTATGTCTATGTAATAATTGACTGACTGCACTTATGACAATTAAAAAACATTAAAAATTGTAAGTAACTCCAGCGGATTATTTTATTCTTTCTGATGAACTTTAGCAACAAACATATTCATAATTATAAGACAAAACAGGGAACGCCATTGCGACTTTCCGTACGTCGTCGTCACTTCGAAAGTCCCTAATAAGATAAAACAACACTTCAGGGAAAATGAAGAAAACACTATTCTTCTCGAATTCGCGGCGCCAATATGGACAGTTTCTCACGTTGTTTTCTTCAATCTAGTGTCTTTCCCCATACTGGTACATGGGTATTATGCGCACTGTAACACAATGAAGGTAAACTATTTAATATGAAAACTTTGTACACTATCCGCGATGGGGGATCGGCACCGCCGCGTCCCACCACGCCCCCTCTCCCCACACCCACCCCCCCCTTGTGAGACAAAAGGCTATGGAATAGTAGCACTCATGCATTACCCAAGAGGTGATTCAACGCGCATAGACTTTGTTGTGTCACTTGCACGACTTCTTTCAAAGCAACAGTACTAGTTCCAACGCACCATGGTCCGAGTTAAAACGTGGATGCATGAATGTGTTGGTTTCCTTGTCCCACCATTCTCTCCCCCCCCTCTTTTTTAGGGGGAGATGAGGATTGCTTTTTGAAGCAGGAAGCAAATCGACGACAGCACAACCCCAGTGTTGGTGGCCCGGTATTCTTTTCTTTGTGTTGGTTTTCCACGATCGTTTAGTTTGTCCATTTTGTGGAACGTCTCCGGTACACGAATGCTAACATGCAGATTTTTCCCCCCTCCACCCTGATCCATGTCTTTACGTCCGTTCATGTTCACGCGTCTGGAACCGTGCACGTTCGGACTTCGCCCGTCTGTCTGGCCTCCTCTTCTGGTGATGGCTGGCTGGCGGGCTCCGCTGTCTGTCTGTCCTGTCTGAGTTCGGTTACGGTCGGTCTGTCTCTGTGTTGTCGGTCTGTCGTCTGTCTGTCGGTCTGGTCTGGTCGTCTGTCTGTCGTCCTTGTGTCCGATCTGTGTCCTGTCTGTTGTCTGTCTGTGGTCTGTGTATGTCTGCGTCGGTCTGTCGTCTGTCGGGGGTCTGTCTCTGTCGGTCTGTCTCTGTCTCTGAATCTCTCTGTCTCTCCGGGTCTCTCTCTCTGGTATCTGGTCTCTGTCTCTCTTCTCACCACTGTTACATTAGGGGCCAAGGCCTGGAATGAATAATAAACCATCCAAAACTCTCTCTCACGCTGCGCGCGCCGCGCACGCCGCAAACACACCACACACACAACAACACACACACACACACACCACACACACAGAGACAGGACATGGAGGAGGGAACAGGGGAGAGACGCAATACGAAGAGACGAGAGAGGGCGAGGGAGGAGAGGGAAGAGAGACTGCCAGAATTGAGAGCGATTGAGAGAGCGAGGGCGATTTGAGAGGACAGGAAGGAGAGGTGGAGGAGAGCCTGAGGAGACGAGAGGACGGAGAGGAGCGAGTTAGAGGATCTGTGAGGAGAGACGGAGAGGAGAGAGAGAGATTGATATGGATATAAGATGAAACGTGAATGAAGGGCCTCCGAAGCAGACTACGGATCAGGACTCGGATGACGACGCGACGATGGTGCGAGATTAACCTCTCGCCCACGTTGTAGTGGGGGCAATTCAGCTGGAATTCCCCACTACTACCAATCTGGTTCTTTCTCTTGGTTACGTGGCATTAATGTCACACTACTACGTACTATCCTCATGGTGTGCCTCCGCATACATCTGCATTCGATCAGGAATGGTAATTGGATGCTTCTTACAAGGGAAAGGGAGAGTTCATGAAGGCTGCGACTTGCGACTTGGTCTTTCTTTTGTTCACCCCCATAGTCTTCACCTCTCCTTTCCGAGCAAGCAATTTCTCAGAAGTGACGTGTGCAGTTTTTAACTGTGTGTCCGTCATTAGTCCATGATTGAGACATTGTTGTGATTTACTTTCTTACCCACCCCACACCCCTTCCCCACCCACCTCCCCACCCCGGCGTCACCCCCCAGGTCCCGAACCCCTTCTCAGTTACAGAGGGGCAGGTGTAGGAGTGTCCCGATGGCTGGTTTCGAGTTGAAAAACGCTCCTGAAAAAATGAAAGGAACAAAATACGTTTTTATTGTCTGTCAAATTAGTGCATTGCCGGGCTCTTAAGATGATACCATTGATGCATGATTGTGGTGTTTTTGTTTTTCGGGTGGCGCCTCCGGGTATATGGCTTGGAACCTATGATTCAAATTAGCTTTCACATCCCATCCTTTGCATTTCCTTGTACAGCCATTTTATCTTCTGTAAGGATAGTCCTATGTTCAGCACCTGTCATGGACCAATAAGTTTTTTATAACGACAACAAAGCATACTCGTCATAGTAGTACTATTAGTCAGTAGTATAAGTAGTAGTAGTCCCCCCCTAGTAGACAGTAGTAGTAATAGTCACAAGTAATAGTTATGACGCCAGCACAAAAAAGACGTAACAAACAACAATAGTAGTAGTAGTAGTATAGTAGTATAGTAGTAGAAGTAGTAGTAGTAGTAGTAGTAGTAGTAGTAGTAGCAGCAGCAGCAGCAGGTAGTTGTAAGGTAGTAGAAGTAGTAGTGTAGTAATAATGATAATAACATTTTGTATACTGCTGCTGCTGCTGCTGCTGCTGCGGCTGCTGCGGCTGCTGCTGCTGCTGCTGCTGCTGCTATCACTGTTATTGTTATTTATTACCATTATTATTGTTCATCATCATCATCATCATCCATCATCATCATCATCCATCATCATCATCATCACCATCATCTCTTCCTTTGCTGATATTGCAGTTGCTATCGTTGCTTCTGCTGCTGCTGTTGTTGTTTACTAAGCACAGCCAACTGTTTTGTCCTGTGCTTTTCTTCTTTGCTTGCAGTTTCCCTTCGATTTGCAATGTTGCTATCATGGGCACCATTAATCACCACAGAACTATAGAGTGGGGCGGAGCAGTTCTTCATCATTCTCTGGTTAGAATCCTGTTACTCACATATATGGCATTCACCGCCTTTCGTTGCTCCCATTGGTTGTCTGTCTGCCTTCTGTTCCTGGGTTGGCTGTCTGTTTGCTACTCTTCACCGTGGGTAGTGTTACACTGTGAAATTTGAAACACACACAGACGGTGCTTCGCATGATAAAAAAAGAATATGTTCAGGCAGTTAGAGGAGTGGCCAACCAGCTGGCATGTGCGGTTTTATACAGAATTTTCTCAGGGTCATCTGTGACTGCAGTTTCCGGAAGTGGCTCCAGCGTGAGCAAACGGGACTCCGACAAGGTGAACGTGAAGTCGAGGCGAGGTACTTATCCTGTTCCTATTTCATCTCTGACCACCACTGTGCCTGTGTGCACTGCAGCTCTTCGCCATCGAGTTAAATTTGATTTTGAAAGAAAGAACGACAAAAATGAAGGACAACAACAACAACAACAACAACAACAACAACAACAACAACAATGTACGTTTAAGAGCAAACGCTTTGGATACAAGCAATTGCCAAACGGAAGGTAGGTCACACGAATAATCCAAAATAAAATTCTATAAAGTGAAAGTAGAGGAAGAAAAGGAATAATTACAATAGCGTATAATAATTTCAGAAGAAAGAGTTTAAGACTCCATCAGTTAACCAGCGATGGGCTGGAAGAAACGTGAGACCCCACTCGATAATGAACCCAATTTGGTTCGATCTCCTCCCACAACGCATCAATTCTGTATTGATTCATCCCATGGTGAAGCATATCTAGGCTGATCCACACATTCACTTACCAAATCAGGATTCATGTACTCTATTGTGAGGCAAATATGGATCGAATCGCCCAACTGTGGACAGAATACGCACTGATATCATGAAACATATATAGATCAGTTTGCGCCATGAAACCTCAAACATGGACGGACTATACCATTATCAACCAGCGTGGGTTTGATTCAGAATTGTTCTTAGCTTTACAGGATCATCTGTCGCGCAAAAAAAGCAGAAAACAAAACAAAGCAAAACAAAACAAAAACAACCGAAAACAAAACCAAAACACTTATAAGAATACATATTTGTGTGCCCCAAAAACATAAATTAAGTATTTGTGTGTATGGGTTTGTACGTTTGTGTGTGTGTGTGTGTGGTGTGTTGCGTGCGTGTGTGTGTGTGTGTGTGTGTGTGTGTGTGTGTGTGTGTGTGTGTGTGGTGTGTGTGTGTGTGTGTGTGACATGCGTGCGTGTATACGTGCGTGCGTGCGTATGTGTGCTTGCATGTGTGCGTGCGTGCGTGCGTGCGTGCGTGCGTGTGTGTGTGTGTGTGTGTGTGTGTGTGTGTGTGGTGTGTGTGTGTGTGTGTGTGTGTGTGTGTGTGTGTGGTGTGTGCGCGCGCGCGCGCGCGCGCGCGTACAAATCTGTCACATTACACAAACGACAGGATGGAAATGTAACTGATATAAAAACACAACATGAAGAGCAAAGTTGACGCAGCTCCAAAGTTAATGATTGCACTCTAATAAACATTAGTCAAATTTTTGTGATCAACCACTGCAGGTCTCATTATCTTCCGGCTCTGGTTAAGACCAGGATTATATAATCTTAAACGGAACCAGAGAGCCCAGCTGTGTCCGTTCCTGCCAGAACGGAACTCCATAGCGTCTTACAATTGGTGCTCGTCATGCGTACTTATCATCATAACAAGACTCGGAACAACATGGCCCTTCATTTTTCTTGCGGTGATGTCAGTTTCGATTTCCCGTCCCCATTTTTGGCGCGAGGTTTGTCCAGGAGCTTGATGATGGCATCTTCAGGGGGGGTAATTGCTGTGGACCTCTCTGGAAGGGGAAATTCACGGACGATGGTTTCATGACTTAGAGATTGTTTCTCGATAACGGTGGGTTGTAGCAGATGATGCTGCGCCGCGGTTAAATTTGGATACCATCGAAGTAATTTAGCAGCGGATCCCTCTTTTATTGAAGTCTCTGTTTATTGATCTCTCTCTCTCTCTCCCTGAAGATCTCTCTCTCTCTCTCTCTCTCTCTCTCTCTCCCTCTCCTCTCTCTCTCTCTGAAAATTAAACCTAGCCTGTCATGTTTTTTGCACGTGTTGACCACCAGTTGCTGGAAATTCTTTCTCCTTTCTTTTTTCTCCACGACACACCGTGTTCTCGTTTGTCTAAATGGCCTGAGCTGTCCCATTGCTCGTGCCATAAATTCGCCTTTTGCTTTCCTCCCCTGTGGGGTGTGTATTGTGTGTGGGTGTGTGTGTGTGGTGTGTGTGTGTATGTGTGGTGTGTGTGTGTGTGGGTTGTGTGGTGTGTGTGGTGTGTGTTGTGTGTGTGTGTATGTGTGTGTGTTGTGTTGTTGTGTGTGTTTGTGTGTGGCAGTTGTGTGTTGTGTGTGTGGTGTGTGGTGTGTGTGATGTTGTTTCTTCTTTCTTTCTTTCGTTCTTTTTCTTTCCTCTTTTTGTGACCCCTTTCTCTCCTTCGGCACTTTCCTCTTTCTCCGCTCAAAAACACAACCATCACATCATCATCATCATCATCATCATCATCATCATCATCTCATCATCATCATCCTCATCATCATTGTCGTCGTGTGTCGCTTGGGGTCGGTCTCATCATCCATCATCATCATCATCATCAAATCATCATCATCATCATCATCATCATCATCCCCCGCCCCTAACCTCACCCCTACACACAACATACACTCTTCTTTCCCCTCCTGCTCCCTCCTGCTCCCCCTCCTCCTCCCCCTCCTCCTCCATCTGGGCTCCTGCCTCCGGCTTCCTGCTCCTCTCCTCGTCTGAGCTTCTTCGTCTTGTTTCTGTGCTTTCTTGTGTCTTCGTCCTTCTTCTGCTTTCTTCTTCGTTCTTCTTCTTCTTCTTTTCTTCTTCTTCTTCAATAATAACAACATCTGCAACTTCTTTCCTCCTCCTCCTCCTCCTCCTCCTCCTCCTCCTCCTACTACTACTACTACTACTACTACTACGACTACTACGACTACGACTGCGACAACGACTATGACGCCTACTACTACTACTACTACTACTACTACTATACTTCTACACTACGGCGACAATAGCAACAACGACGTGGACGTGTACGTCGACGACGCGACTGCTACTTCTGTCGTTCAACTCCTTATTCTGTCGTGCAGTGGTGAAGACTGTAATCGTTAATCAGATCCTCATCCCCAAAACTCCCTGTAAACTAACCCTTGACAAAAATGGATGTTTGTTAATAATCCCCCTGTTTAATCAACCGTGGCAAAAGCGTCAGTTGAAAATAGTACTGCGGCCAGTTGACAAAAAAAATTTACATAAAACTGTACCCTAGAACAATCGTTGTAACATGCCAGGAGTCCGGATAGGAGCACCGCGCGGCTGTCATCTTTGTCTGGTCCCCCACAGGGCGAGCCATGGGGGGATGGTGTCCCAATTGCTCCGACCGATGACCAAGACTGCAAGGGTGCCGTTGCGTAACACCCCTGGTTCAGTCTGTTCAATTGTCAGTCGTTGCGTGTTGACTTTGTGTATTAAGACAGTCAGCCCACTGTGGACGGGGACAGGGAGAGGAGGGGATGGAAATATGCGTGGATGGAAGAAGAGGCTGTTGTGTTAGTGGACCCGTGGCCTATGACTTGTGGAAAGAAGGTCTGTGAGTTTTGGGTTTTGTTTTCTTTTGTATCGTTTTTCGTGTCTGTCTGCCCGGTACCATGCCCTTGTGTTCACCCAGAGCAGTTCCTCTTTTAATGGGACATTGAAGGAAGGAAACATGAGGACAGTAGCCTCAGTAGAGATGTGAAGCTGGAATGGAAGAGAGAAAGAGAAAGACGAGAAAGATT
>JADBJO010015160.1:0-5000 GCA_016801955.1 Conus betulinus
TCAAAAAAATAATAAATGAATGAACGAATTAATGTTGCGTTGTGAAAGAACCGCGTCGTTACTAACTCCAGATCTCTGTATAGACAGGCAGAGCAAGACGTACAACGCAATTGCAGTCAGCTTAATAACCTCGGGTACCGTAACATACGCGTAAGTCATCTCAGTGTAAGAACTGGTCAGAAAGAAAAGAGAAGAGAACAAACAAGACACTAGACAGGAACAATGACGGCAGACTTGGCCACTGTGTGTGTATCTCTGAGGATTCAGACTCGCCATCCCTTCCTTTGTTTGCTCTCTTCATTGTCCTGAGTCTGTTTGCCATCCAGTCGGTTGCCAGCCAGTCTGTTGCCATCCAGTCTGTTCATCCACTAAGGACAAAAAAGCGGGGCGCTTGGCTGAAGAAGCATCCACAGCACGCAGTACAGCCCAGAGAAACGGAGACACAGGACCAACGCCGCCCGGCACCACGCGCAGCAGAGGCCACCCAAGCACCGGCACTCAACGCACGTACGCACGTTAAGCGGCACTCGCGGTCCGCACGGTGACACACACACACGCTGCACGGGAGGGGCACACCACCACACACCCACACACACACCCACAACACCACACACCACTGTGCTCATGCATATGCACTACGCGCGCGGCATGCTCGCGTCGACTCACACAAACACACACGACAGGCGAGGTGAAAAGAAAAAAAGGGAAAAAGAAAAAGAAAAAAAAAAAGAAAAAGAAAAAGGGGAAAAAAAAGGAAAAAAAAAACACACACAGAAAACACGACACATACATCCACGCGGCACACAGTAAGCAGCAGCGATCGACTCACGCGGCACGGGCCGTAAACACCGGCATACAGTACGCAGCCCAGACACTCGACACGCACAGGGGGCACCACAGCACCCACCCACACACACAGACACACAGGCATCAGGGGGGGGGCCCACGATGGGGCGACCAGCGCGACGCACGTCACTCACTGCGACTCACGGCACGGCACGCACGGGTCACTCACGGGGGGGGGGGGGTCACAGCACATGACACCAACGCACACAACACACACCGCACGATGCTTATACGAACGTACACAACTACAGTAGCAACACTTGCCAAATGACCACAGTAGGGGACATTTACGCATAAAATACATTAAACACAGAGGGGAAGTGCTTCATGAGTGTTGCTTACACCAAAAAAGCTCAAATCGATCGCATGGAGCGAGGGACGAGCATAAACATCGGCGACATGCACGCGTGATCGGGGCTCAATGCACATGACAGCGAATACACATACGCAGCAACGGCGCCTACACTACACTACAACGCACAGCAACACATGGAAGCCATCAAGTGATCACGACCAGGGAGAAGGCGGCGGCATAGAAGCATGACGACACATCATGTTGCCAGCACACAGGAAAGAGGAGGGAAGAAAAACGAGCACAAACACACTCTAGGAGACGACATATACCACACACATACAATGCCAGGGAAGGTGCAGGAGCACTCAGTTCTGAAGCCAGCGCTTGGTCTAGGATGTTGTTTGTAGGTGGCCCAGTCATGAGTCTAAAACCAAGGAAGGAATCGTCGGGGGCGATTGCTCTCTATCTAGATCGCGTTTCAACATGATCCATGAATTAATTCTTGTATGCGGGTTAGCTTTACAGTCACATGCGCGTGTGGTCTCGCAACTTAGCAGTTGGTGGTGAGAAGAGCGTGATATGGAACTGGGTTTTCCAAGACGCATATTGACACCAGGGATTAGTGAAAAACTGTAAAGCCTGTGTAACGCAAAGTGTGCCGAGAATGTGAGGACTTGGGGTGGAGGGCGGGTGCAGGGGGAAGGGGGGAGGGGGAAGGGAGGTAGGGATGATTCGTGCCTACAACGGCTGATTCCACTGCTAGGAACCGAAACACGAACACTAGAATCGTCGCTTGCCATGGGTTTTCATATGGTCTGGTGTTCTAAAAACGGTGTTGCATGAGTTGGTCGCTCTTTCCGGGCTAGCCCCACATCTCTCGATCCTCTCAAAAAAAAATCTCTCAGAAGGCAATCTCAGGCATCAAAAAATAAAAAGGAGTCGGTCTCGGGGGGGCTCTCGCTCTCTCGTCGGTCTCTCTCTCAGCGTCTCTCTCTGTGGTGTGGTGTGTGTGTGTGTGGTTGGGTGTGGGTGGGTGTGTGTGGTGTGTGTGGTGGTGTGTGTGTGTGTGGCTGTCCACTTTATCTGTGTCTGGTAAATGTGTCTGTGTCTGTCTGTCTGGTCTGTTCTGTCGGTGTCTGTTCTGTCTCTCTCTCATCTCTCATCCCCTCTCTCGTCTCTCTCCTCTTTGTTCATTGTTCATTGTTCTCTCTCTCTCTCTTCTCCTCTCTCACCTCCCTCGGTCTCCCCTCCCCTCTCTAAACCTCTCTCTCTCTCTCCTCTCATCTCTCTTCTGTGCCTGTCTGTCGGCTGTCTGGTCTCTCTCTGTCTTTCTGTCTCTAAATTGTGTCTTGTGTCTCTGTCCCTGTCTCTCTGTCTCTCTCTCTTTCTGTCTCTCTGTCCGTCTGGTCCCTTTATCTCTCTCGTCTCGCTCTCTCATCGGCCTCGCTCTCCTCTCTCTCTCTCTGTGCATCATCTGTCAGTCAATCTCCCCCTCTCCCTGCCGCCCTCCCTCCGCCCCCCCCCCCCCCCCTCCGCCCCCCCCCCCCCCCCCCCCCCCACGTATCTGGATCAAACGACCCTAGCTTCTCCTATCCTACTCTTCTTTTTTTTCTGTCTACCCCGATCTTCCCTGAGTTCTTTTCCCTTTCCATTCTTCATATCCATCCACCCTGATTTCTCCCTCTTCGTCATCACCAAGCTCTGCATGCTAGTACCTAGTACCTAGTGCTATCCGAATGCTTTTCTACCTTGTCCTGCATCCCAATTCCTCCGCTTGTCTTGATCCTTCCCACACTATCGGGATCCAATGATATCACAGCCTCTCTACAGCCTCCTCTCTCTCTCAGCATCTCATCCTCTCTCTCTCTCTCGGTCTCTCTCTCTCTCCCTCTCTCTCCTCTCTCTCTCTCTCTCCCTCCCCTCTCTCTTGGTCTCGCTCTCCCTCTCTCTCTCTCTCTCTCTCTCTTTTCTCTCTCTCGCTCTCTCTCCCTCCTCTCCTCTCTCCCTCTCGGCTATCTCTCTCATCGCTCACCTCTCTCTCCTCTCTTTCTCTCTCTCTCTCTCTCTCTTCTCCTCCCCCCCCCCCCCCCCTGGCATTTACTTCCCTGGGCTCCTCCACCTCCTCTTGCCCTAAGCGTTGTGTCCCGGTTCTTACTCAACCTGAGTTCTTTTCTGTCCTGGTCCCTCTCCATTGTCTATCATTGCCCCCTACTACCATCGCCTTTGTTGCTGCCTCTACATAACATCTCATACAGACCCACCAGTCAGAGACCCTTTGCTCTCTCGTTGCTGCCCCTACAGAGCACAACTCACAGTGCAGTGACTCTCTCCTCCAGCCCAAAGTGCCAAGTCTCCTCCCCCACCCCCACCCCCCACCGGGGACTCCCCCCACACCCCACACACACACCCAGCAGATCTCAGGGACACAACTCACACATTCAACATGATCAGCTCGTTCAATACAGAGTCCAGTCTTCCAGTCCAGCCTCCTCTTCCACTGGATGTTTGTGGTCCCACTGTGCACCTTCATCCGTCACGCTGAGGGACCGAAGGTCTGCATTGCCTTTGCTGCACTAGTGGTCGCCTCAGCAACAAATTGTAAACAACATAATCACACTACTAAGGCTTTGCTGATTGAGTCCACATCCTCAAGACCTTTGAATTCTCTTCTTCTTCTTCTTCTTTCTTCTTCTTCTTCTTCTTCTTCTTCCTCCTCCTCCTCCTCCTCCTCCTCTTCTTCTCCTCCTCCTCCGCCTCCTCCTCCTCCTCTTCTTCTTCTTCTTCCTCCTCCTCCTCCTCCGCCTCCTCCTCCTCCTCCTCCTCCCTCCTCCTCTTCTTCTTCTTCTTCTTCTGCGGGTCGTTTTTTTTGTAGCGTCAGATATCTAGCCCTTTCGCCACGATGAAATCCACAGTCTTTCTCGAGGTCTTGACGGCTGCCCCAAAGCTGCATCTGCATTTCTGCACCCTCTGGCCACGTTTGACGCCGTAGAACATCATGGGCTGGACAGTGCTGGAGGATGTGTTCTGGGGTCTGAGATCCAGTGCCATACGAACATTCATTCGTTTGTGTGGGCAATCTGAATTCGGATGAAGTGGCTCAGCAGTCGGCAGAGGTCGGTTCTCTGAAATCTGAAGAACATTATTTGCTGGTATTTCTGGAGCTAATGGATTGGATCAACACCATGTTCTGCGTCCAGTCGTATTTTCACTGGTTTTGATATTGGTTGTGGATGACAGTTTGGGCCTCTCTGTAGGTCACCGGGTGGCTGAACTGCTCCATATTGCTGCCTGCCTTGGACAGAGCGTCAGCCTTCTCATTCCCGGTGATCCCCACAGTGGGATGGAATCCACTGGAGTACAACGATCATGGAGGGCTTTTTTTTTTCTTTTTTCCAGCTGCTGTTCGCTTCTTTTGCTCTGAAGACCCAGCAGCAGCGTTCTGCAGACAGTGAACAACGCTCTCCTGGGTGGAGGGTTGTTGGACTTGCATTCATCGAAGTCAGCAACCCACACTTTCTCTCCAATTAGTGCTGTCGCCATGCGAATCCAAATGGGATCATCCCGTGTCTGCCTTTTCCTGGGGACACCTGGAATATCGCCTGCTAGCGGCTACCAAGTACATGTCACATCCCTGAGCGACACCAGCTCAAACGTTTTTTTTATCACTTAAGACATCACCAATGGCGACCAGTTTTGAGACGTGAATGAAATGGAGTGGAACAGAGAGGCAGAAGAATTTCCTGTAGGAACTGTCACCAATGAAAGGGGTTGGAAAAGAAAAAAAAAAGAGATGTATCCAGGATATCAATACGAAGAGAGACAGGGAAAGAAAGACGAGTGTCAGAGAAATAGGAGTGTT
>JADBJO010015160.1:10000-12500 GCA_016801955.1 Conus betulinus
GACAGAGAGAGAGGGAGGGAGAGAGAGAGAGAGAAAAAAACAAGAAGAAGAAGAAGAAGAAGGTGGTGATCATGATGATGACGATGATGATGACGACGACGACGACGACAACGACGACGATGATAACGACAAATGATGAGAGAGAGATAACATCTTGTGGAATCATCGTGGTGTTTCCGTCTTCAGTACCACAGTGAAACTGCTGACCACAGTCATCTCAAATAGAGCAATCACCCAGTGACATTACACACCACAGTCATCTACAATAGAACAATCACTCAGTAAAACTGTCCACCACAGTCATCAAAAATAGAACAATCACCCAGTAAACTGCCCACCACAGTCATCTAAAATAGAACGCATTACCCACCACAGTCATCTAAAATAGAACAATCACCCAGTAAAAACGTCCACCACAGTCATCGAAAATAGAACAATCACCCAGTAAGACTGTCCACCACAGTCATCTAAAAGAGAACAATCACCCAGTAAAACTGTCCACCACAGTCATCTAAAATAGAACAATCACCCAGTAAAACTGTCCACCACAGTCATCTAAGATATAACATCACCCAGACCTTCCACACCAAAATGGCCGCACACAGAGCTGAGGTCCTGAGTTATCTTCCTTAGTGGTGGTGTGAATGCTGAACCGTTTCACCCACGACACACCCAGCAGCTCAAACAACTCTTCCAGTGTTTTCTGGGGGGGGGGGGGGGGGGGGGCAGAATACTTCTTCCGGTGGTAGAGCGCCAGGCTTGTAATCTTGGTGATCCTGGGGTTGCGAGTTCGAATCACCACCGGGCCGTTTTGAGACAGGGGGATTTTTTCCCTCGAAGACTTCCATGACAGACAGTGAAGGCCGTAAAAGAACACAGCCTTTATTTCTCTGGACCAGACGTTTGTAAATCTCTTCCACCCATTTCATTTCTGCCTGTGTTGAAAATGAAATAAACGAAGAGATCTCTAGCTTGAGAAGCATTTCCATGAGTTATGTTTTAATTTGGTGTGATGGGAAACTTCGTGAGAGGGAACGGACTTGTTTGTGAGCTGGAGGGGGTAGGGGGTTCGAGGAGATAGAGGGGCGGGAGATGAAGCAGTGGTTTGGGATTGACTTGAGTGAGCGGTCAGAGATGGGTTGACTATAGGTGATGAGAGAACATACCAGTGGTTTGCTACAACACAGTATTAGGCTGTATGGAACATGCTATGATGATGATGATGATGATGATGATCATGATGACGATGACGATGATGATGATGATGATGATGATGATGATGATGATGTCCCTTGTGATGAAAATGATGATGATCAGGATCATTATATTCTTTCTTTCTTTCGCGTTCCCTGCTATGCTATGCCCTCAATGCGGCCAGTAATGCGAAGTCCACAGTCCGCCACATCGACCCCAGTCGTCCTCACAGCTTCTCCTGGACCTCCACCGGACTGGGCCACGTCTGGCGTCCTGTATCGCTTCTCCAGTCGCTGTGGCTGGGCCCCTTTGAGGATGGAGACCCGGTGTAACAGCCCATTCTTACCCTCCCCCCCCCCCCTCCCCCTTCTGGAACTTACCCCGGGTTAAGTCTGAGCT
Source organism: Conus betulinus (assembly GCA_016801955.1). Taxonomy (NCBI): domain Eukaryota; kingdom Metazoa; phylum Mollusca; class Gastropoda; order Neogastropoda; family Conidae; genus Conus; species Conus betulinus. Next base: position 11,594 of record JADBJO010015160.1, read on the forward strand.
AGCCTGCTTTTATCCCCGGGGTCATTCCAGGACTAGCTGGAACTGACCCCCTCCCCTAGTTGGAACTGACCCCCCCCCCCCCCCCCCCCCCCCCCAGTCATCTACATTGTACATGGTACACAGGCACACAGGAGACACTAATTAGCTGTAAAAATAGTTAAAATCTCTGATACACATTAAAGTGACCAATGGTTAGTGACACTGACCATTGGATGTCTGCATTGCACAAGGTATACAAACACTCATGAGGCACTGATTAACTGTAAAATAGTCGAAATATCTGATGTACGTCATAGTGACCAGTGGTCAGTAACACTGACCACTAGTCATCTGCATTGTACAAGCTAAGGTACACAGGTACTCAAGAGACTCTAAGTAGCTGTAAAATAGTTAAAAGAGGCAAACCAGGATGAAGCAACAACGGTACTTGGTCACAACGACACGTGGTCACAACGACATTTTGTCACACAACTACGCTTGGTCACATTGGCACTTGGTCACATTGGCATGTAGCCGTCTTTCTTTCCCACGCATGCACGGGCGTACTCACACACCCGAATATTGACCCACGCGTGTAAGCTAGCGCGAGAAATGTTAATACGTATCTGTTAGTGAACCAGGGTGTGTGGGGGGGGGCGGGGGGGGGAGGGGGGTTGGGGAAGTAGGAGGTCCATCTATTGAGAAAGTCTAGAACTACACTTTGCCTAAACCCAACTGAGTGTATATAGGAAATGGGAGAGAGGGGTGTAAGTATGCAGGCTAACACAGTTTTTTTTTTTCAAGGCGGGTGTGCATGTTGGGAAAAGACAGAGGAAAACCCTGGATAACCCTCTCTTGTTTGAAGAGTGGGGTGGGGTGGAAGAAGATTCCAAATAGTCCTAGACTGACCCTTTGGGGGGAATCCAGG
>JADBJO010015160.1:22500-30000 GCA_016801955.1 Conus betulinus
ACTTATCCTTTACTGCCGCTTCTACTACTTTGCTGCTGCTGCGACTGCTGTCAATTCTGCTGCTGCTGCTACGACGACGACCAGGACCACCACCACCACCACCACCACCACCACCACCACCACCACCATCACTATTAGTATTTACTACTACTGCTACTACTACTTGAAAATCAATACTACAAAATAGAGATATCAGACTGCTGCTGCTGCTGCTGCTACTACTATTTCTACTAGTACTAGTACTAGTACTACTACTACTACTACTACTACTACCACCACCCACCATCACACCACCACCACCACCACCACCACCACCACCACCACCACTACTACTACTACTACTACTACTACTACTACTACTACTGCTGCTGCTGCTGCTGCTGCTACTACTACTACTACTACGTACTTCTACTGTTTGGAAATCAACATTACAAAATAGAGATTGAAACGATTACTAACACCACCAGTACCACCACCACCACCATCACCACCACCAGTACCACCACCACCATCACCAAGATACTGTGTACCCACCATCACCACCACCACCACACCAACATTACCACTACTACTACTACCGCCACCACTACCACCACCACTACTACTACCACCACTACTACTACCACCACTACCACCACCACCACTACTACTACCACCACCACCACCAGAGTTACCACTACTTCTACTACTTTTAGCACTGCTACTAATAATGTTACTACTACTGCTGCTGCTGAAGCTTCCTATATGCTACTACTTCTTCTGCTACAGTAGATGTAGCAGTTATTATTAATACTTACTTACTGCCCATTATGCCCAGTGGCATGTAGGGCAGCAACAAAGGTCCTCCATTCTCGTCTGTTCTGGGCCAACCTCTGGATGGTACCCCATGTGTGGTTCAGGGTCTTCAGCTCTCCCTCTACAGTTCGCCGCCAGGTGTTTTTGGGTCTCCAGCTGTTACTAATAATCATGTTGATAATGACGCCACGCAAAGTCTATGTTCACACACACACACACACACACACACACACACACACACACACACACACACACACACACACACACACACACACACGCACACACACACACACACACACATACACACACACACACACACACACACACACACACACACACGCACACACACACGCACACACACACACGACACCACACCACACCACACACCACCACACCACACCACACCCATTACGCTGTGAGCACATGAGACTCAATAATATATCATAAAGCTTCTCATCCTCAGAGACATCGACCTTAACCCTCAGCTGTCCTGAGTGTTGTGTATTTTGCCTGAACAAGAGAACTAAGAGCTCGAAAAACGTCGTCCGGTGTTTTGTCTTGTGGTCCGTTTATCAACGGTCTTTTAGGCGGAGCTTTATCAATAAATTTTTTTTTTTTTTTTCAAATTTGTTCAGTAATCATGTTTTCCCCCCGATGTCAAACGACCACGCCTTTCTCTACTCAGTCACCCTCTTTCCCAGCGGGTCGCTTAACAAACATGCAGACCTGCATGAACGGACGACTCTGGCTTCTCAGTCGGAGTCTGACGACGCTCACACACACACACACCAGTGTCCAATACTGGGCAGTCCTGTCTGACCACACCGCTGTATGGGTTCCCTTCCACTGTTCAAAGCCGAACAATGGCAACAGGTCTCTCACCTAACAGCCAGCCAAGTGTGTCAACATTGGCGCCTTCTTCTTCTTCTTCTTCTTCTTCTTCTTCTTCTTCTTTTTTCCCACCATTGCCGTCTGTCTCTCCCAAACTCAAACGCAGAGCAACGTTCTCTACACATTATATACGACTGCCCTCCCCCCCCCCCTCCCCACTTCACATCGACGTTTTCTCTACATATTATAAGACTGTCTTCCTTCACAACAACGTTCATTACACATGATAAGACTGTCCTCATTCACATCATGTTTCTCTACACATTGTAAGACTGTCTTCTTAATATCAACGTTTCTCCTACACATTGTAAGACTGTCTTCCTTAATATCAACGTTCTCTACACATTGTAAGACTGTCCTTCACATCAGCGTTCTCTACGTATTATAAGGCTGTCCTTCACATCAACGTTCTCTACATATTATAAGACTGTCCTTCACATCAACGTTCTCTACATATTATAAGACTGTCCTTCACATCAGCGTTCTCTACGTATTATAAGGCTGTCCTTCACATCAACGTTCTCTACATATTATAAGACTGTCCTTCACATCAGCGTTCTCCACGTATTATAGGGCTGTCCTTCACATCAACGTTCTCTACACATATGTTAGACTGTCCTTCACATCAACGTTCTCTACACATTATAAGACTGTCCTTCAAATCAACGTTCTCTATACATTATAAGACTGTCCTCCTTCACATCAACATTCTCTACACATTATAAGACTGTCCTTTGCATCAACGTTTCTCTACACATTATAAGACTGTCCTCCTTCACATCAACATTATCTACACATTATAAGACTATCCTTTACATCAATGTTCTCTACACATTATAAGACTGTCCTCCTTCACATCAATGTTCTCTACACATTATAAGACTATCCTTTACATCAATGTTCTCTATACATCATAAGACTGTCCTCCTTCAAAGCAATGTTCTCTACACATTATAAGACTGTCCTCCTCCACATCAATGTTCTCTACACATTACAAGGCTGTTTTTTTCACGTCAATGATGTTCTCTACACATTATAACACTGTCCTTCATCACATCATCGTTCTCTACACACTATAAGACTGTCTGTCGTCAGAGCAACGTTCTCTACACATTATAACACTGTTCTTCACATCGACGTTCTCTACACACAATAAGACTGTTCTCCTTCGGAGCAACGTTCTCTACACATTATAACACTGTCCTTCATATCAACGTTCTCTATACATTATAACACTGTCCTTCATATCAACGTTTTCTACACACTATAAGACTGTCCTCTTTCACAGCAACGTTCTCTACACATTATAAGACTTGTCCTTCATCACATCATCGTTCTCTACACACTATAAGACTGTCCTTCAGAGCAACGTTTCTCTATACATTATAACACATAACACTGTCCTTCTTCACATCAACGTTCTCTACACACTAGAAGACTGTCCTCCTTCACAACAACGTTCTCTACACAAAATAAGACTGTCATTCTTCATGCCAACGTTCTCTATACACTATAAGACTGTCCTCCTTCCGAGCAACGTTCTCTACACATGATAACACTGCCCTTCTTCACATCGACGTTTCTCTACACACTATAATACTGTCCTTTTTTCAGAGCAACGTTCTCTACACATTGTAAGACTGCCCACTTCTTTTCAACGGCCACAACATTCCGCCGCTCAACGTATTCCCAGAAAGTAAAAAGATCCGGACATGTTGTTCTCCTCTTGCAAATTCTACATTGGAAACCTGTCTCATATAGAATAAAGCATAATGATACATCAGAACTACAACCATGTAATCTTTATACATAACTTTGGTTGTGGCTCTGATGTAGCAATATGATCAATACTCTTTCCTGTAAATACATCACAACGCTTCTTCTACCTTCGTTAGTGATTATCTTCACTTCCCCCCCCCTTCTGTCCCCCCCCCCCCCCCCCCCCCCCCCCCCCCTATGATTATCTTCACTTCTGTACACCACCACCACCACCCCTCGTAATTATCTTCACTTCTTCCCCCCCCAACCCCCCCCCCCCCCCCCCCGATTATCTTCATTTCTGTACACCACCACTCACCCCCTCCTGATTATCTTCACTTCTGTACCCCCCCCCCCCCCCCCCCCCCTTGATTATCTTCACTTCTGTACACCAACACCCCCCCCCCCCCCCCCCTCGTGATTATCTTTACTTCTGTACCCATCCCCTTGATTATCTTCACTTCTGTACACCACCCACCACCAACCCTTACGATTATCTTCACTTCTGTACCCCCATGATTATCTTCACTTCTGTAACACCCCCCCCCCCCCCCCCCCCCCCGATTATCTTCACTTCTGTATCCCCCATGATTATTCTTCACTTCTGGACCCCCCATGATTATCTTCACTTCTGTACACCACCACCACCCTCGTGATGATTACTTCTGTCCACTTCTGTAGCTCCCCCCCCCCCCCCCCCCCCTTCCCCCCTCCCCGTTCTGTGTGTTCCTTGTCGGGTCCAGTTTTCTTCTGAATTTCCAGATTTCAAACTTGGAATGTCGGCCGCTGGTCTTTCTTTGTCTCCACCTACATGCCTGGAACAAGTTTCTCCTTCCTGTCGTCAAAAGCCACCAGGGGGCTCTTTTCAAATCAGCCTCCTTCGTTCTTTCCTCATTCCCCTCGCCAGCTGTCGATCAGTTGTCCCCCTTAATTCATGCTAGACCGGCAACTGGTCTTTTTCATTTATAGTATACATATGTGAAAATGACATGGGCAAGCACTGCGAATGCTGTTTCCGTTCAAGATTAAACGCTATACAAATTTTCATCAAAAATCATCATCATCGTCGTCGTCGTCGTCGTCATCATCATCATCATCATCATCATCATCATCATCATCATCACCATCACCATCATCATCTTCATCATCATTATCGTCGTCTTCGTCATCATCATTATCATTTTCATCATCATGTTGCTTTTGTTGTTAGTCTTTATAAAAAATTTTAAAAAAAGAAAGAAAAAGTATCCTATCCGCCAAACATGAACAAACGAGTCACAGGACAAAACAGGACGCGTTTCGACATCGTAGGTCTTATTCAGGCAAGATAGACAACATTCAGGACAACGAAAATGAAGAACTAGCAATCACTTATCTCACTGAATTCAAAAAAGAATTGAAGAAGACCTATGAGGTCGACACGCGTCATTTTTTTGTCTTGTGATTCGTGCGTTCGTGTTTGGCGGATACAGTGCTTAATATTTTTTGAAAGGGTTTGTTTAGATCTCCGCCTGCAGTCGCCTCACTTTCGCATATAACTTTCTTCTTAGTGTTGTTATCCAACCATCAATCGGTCCATGTAGTTTTCTTGTCTGTCTGTCTGTCTATCGACTTTTTGCATCTCTATCTTTCATTCCTTTTCCTATTTCTTTCTCGTTTTTTATCTCTGTTATCTTTCTTTTTTCTTCCCCCCCCCCCCCCCCCCCTTGCGTTTCTTCTGTTTTTTTTTTCTTCTTTTTTTTCCATTGCTGTCTTTTTTTTTTCCTTCCTACATTCGGCCTTTCAATTTTTGTCCTCTCTTTCTCTTCGTATTTTTCTGTCTTTGGTCTTTCTGTCTTTTCTGCTGCTGTCTTTTTTTTTTTTTTTCTTTTCCCTTCCTTTCTTTCATTCTCTCTTTCCTTCCCCCTCCTCCCCCCCCCCCCCCCCCCCCCCCCCCCCCCCCGCCCCCCCCCCCCCCCCCCCCCCTCAACGTCACTCTCCCGTTCATTCCTTCAGCGATACAATTTCTGGCTTGTCTGGCCAGACAATTTTGTTTTTTTTTTTTTTTTTTTTTTTTTTTTTTTTTTTTGTAGTAGGCTGATTAGTCTGGGTGAATTCGTCAGAGCATAATGCACACGTCATCTTGACATGGCGGAGAAAGACAGGAACGGGGCAATGACATCCGGCCGACATTTCAACGGAGGAGTTTTCAAGACGGATTAATCAAGTTCTTAGAATGAGCAGGGATTTTGCTTCGCACAGACCGCGGAACCAATCCCGGAGAGGTAGATGGAGTGATTAGACAAAAAAAAAAAGTGGAAATCCTGCGTCTGTGCATGGGCGGAGAACAAATTTTGGACATTTTTTTTTCCGACTAATCAGACGATGTTACTAGTTCTGGAACGGGGAGAGGAGGAGGGGGAGGGGGTGGGGGTGGGGAGGGGGGGAGGTGATGGCTGAGCATAATTTCCACTGCAAAGTCCTTTCAGACCTCTCGCCCATGAATGACATTCATCACGTTTTGTATGGAAGACGAACTGCTGTTAAAGGGAGACACAAATCGAATTAGAAGCCAGAGTGGTCAAACCTGTCCGCCTGGGGGGGGGACATTGCCATGTCTGGCAGCCACCACAAATGTCCTCCAGGTGGCGCTGCTGTGTCAACTGGAGCAAAAGTCTCGTTCAGGTCATTACCCCCCTCCCCCCCCCCCCCCCCCCCCCCTCCCCCCCCCCCCCCACCGACAAGATGTTCCGTCAGTGGAATACCAGTTGCAGACGGCGTCCTGTACTCTCTCTCTCTCTCTGTCTGTCTGTCTGTCTGTCTGTCTCTCTCTCTCTCTCTCTCTGTCTCTCTCTCTCTCTCTCTCTCTCTCTCTCTCTCTCTCTCTCTCTCTCTTCCACTGTGAGGAGCTGTAACGATTCGGTTCTTTCTGTCCTTTGTTGAAGTCATGGTTTACTTTCAGCAACATTCTTGCAACAGCCCACATGTTTTACTAGGCTCTGATATATTTTTTGTTTGTTTTTGTCTGTTTGTTTTTGTTGTTGTTTGTTGTTGTTGTTGTTGTTGTTGTTGTTGTTTGTGTTGTTTGCTGCTGCTGCTGTTGTTGTTGTGTTGTTGTTGTGTTATTATTTTCACGGAACGATCTGCAATGCTTGCCAGTACACTCACATTCTTGAATAGTGTTGTTGTTGTTTTTTTCCTTTGATTTATTTCTAGTATGGTTTGTATTTTGCGATTTCTTCGACTTTGTCAGACGATCCATGCTGTGTACATTGTACCATTTACACGCAGAGTTATGTATATACAGTTTTTGTTGTTTTTTTTTTTTTTTTTGTTTTTTTTTTTGTTTTTTGTTTTTTTATAGCTTGTGCTTATCCAATGTATCTGTAAGTTTAAGGCATTTCTTTTCTTTTTCTTTTTCTTGCAAGCATTTAAGAGCCTTTACCAGCATGTCAGCATTTTCTGGTCATTCATCTTGATCATCGGCGAAAGCTTGAATAACACAATCCATGACGTCAGTGCCCAGATCGAATGTGTCAGCTTTGTTAGCCCCGCAGACCAAATGATCCACTTGATAATCAAGATCCTCTTCCCAAGGGGTGCTGTTCATTTCGTGTGTAAAGTCCTCTTTGTGCTATGTTCGTGTTGCGTAAAGTCCCCTTTGTGCTTTGCTCAGTTTGTGTAAAAGTCCTCTTTGTGCTTTGTACATTTTGTGTAAAGTCCTCTTTGTGCTATGATGATTTTGTGTAAAGTCCTCTTTGTGCTATGATGATTTTGTGTAAAGTCTTCTTTGTGCTCTGTTCATTTTGTGTAAAGTCCTCTTTGTGCTATGATGATTTTGTGTAAAGTCCTCTATGTGCTATGATGATTTTGTGTAAAGTCCTCTTTGTGCTCTGTTCATTTTTGTGTAAAGTCCTCTTTGTGCTCTGTTCATTTTGTGTAAAGTCCTCTTTGTGCTCTGTTCATTTTGTCTAAATCCTCTTTGTGCTCTGTTCATTTTGTCTAAAATCCTCTTTGTGCTCTGTTCATTTTGTCTAAAATCCTCTTTGTGCTATGTCAGCTGTGGCAAGTCAGAAA
>JADBJO010015160.1:42500-44810 GCA_016801955.1 Conus betulinus
TCTGTCTTTCTTTCTCTTTCTTTCTTTCTTCGGACATGACAACCAAAACAAGTCATTATGATGAAGTGTTTGTTTCCCTTCGTTTAAAATCACCACGGGCTATAGCACAAAAGTGAATGAGGATTCTTACACACACACACACACACACACACACCACACACACACACACACACACACACACACACACACACACACACACACACACACACACACACACACACACACACACCACACACACCACACACACACACACACACATACACACACACACACACGCACTCACGCACGCACGCACGCACGCACTCACTTACTCAAACACACACACACACACACACACACACACACACACACACACACACACACACACACACACACACACACACACACACACACACACACACACACACACACACACACACACACACACACACATAAACACACACACACACACACACACACACACAACACACACACACACACACACACACACACGCACATACACACACACACACACACACACACACACACACACACACACACACACACACACACACACACACACACACACACACACACACACACACCAGTGACCACTAAAACCCTGTGGATAACTACCAGTTGTCGCAGTTAGTAACAAACCAGTGATTTTTTTTTTTTAATCCTCTACGCCCCTGTAACCCCCCCCCACCCCCCCCCCATCCCCACCCCCGCCGTTCCTTACACCAGCGGCTTGGACGCATACATCAGTGAGTTCTTCATTTGAAAATCTTTAGGGCGAATCGACAATTGTCTCGGTGCAAAATTACAATTATCATTTACACCGGTTCAGTGTCAAACCGCACTGGTTTACAAAAACAAAACGAAATAAAATAATAAAAAGGTTCAAGTTTCCTTTAACCTTTCAGCCGTGAGGCAATTCATGGTGAGAAGTTCGCCGTGTCTAGAGTACAGCATGATGGACAGCGGAGCCTATCCCTCGCCTTCCGCCTTCTTTATCTCCCCTGAACTGGCCCAGGTCTCTCTCTCTCTCTCTACTGCTGGGTGGACAGAGAGAGTGTTCAAGCTAAAGAAAAAAAAAAATCGACTCCACCCGAGGTTCGAACCCACGACCGTCAGCTCCGCAGGCAAACAGTCTGACCGTTGGACCACGGGACCCTGGGTTTGTTTTTTTTTTTTCCTGTGTCCATCTTCTGTGCCACCTCAGTGGCAGTGCACCCACGCTGCTCATTCCGACACCCCCTGTCCACAGCCACAGCCCGGCCCATTCAGCCGCAGCTCCGGCACCGGCAATCCACAGGGAGCAGTCAATGTCAAGTCGTCAAGAGGCAACCCACCGGAGGGAGACACTGCCGAGTCACCGGTGGTGTTCAGTGGCGCCCGTTCTGATCCAACATACGCAGGACGCCACCTACTAAGCCCCCTTACTGACGACAATAATTGCTTAGTCGCCGAGCCGGCGTGAGTGAGCTCTCCCTCCGGAGGGCGCCACCACGTCCGTCCAACGACAACCTCCGTGAAGTTGCCGATACCGAAGACACCGACGGAAATAAACCAAGGTCATGGATGTAGAGAGGACATCGGAACTGAGGTCACCATAAGAACAGGGTGTGAAGGGGCCCCTGTACTGGTCATTTACCCCGGTGTGAATCACCACTGCCATTTACATCTAGTGACTCCTAATCGCACTGGATTCTCATTAACACCATGTCATTAATTCGGATTAAAGGTCATTATTTCATTGGTTAATTAAGGGATGTTCACATTAGGCAAGACACACGTGCACACGTGTTTGGCACACGCGGGCGTGAGACAAGTAAGACAAACGAACTTGTCATGACAATAATGCGCGCTAAGCTGTATAAGCGTCGCAAGAAGTCAAAGCTCGCAGTCTCTTTTTGTACTTCGTTGATATACAGAAACGTTAGGGGCTGAAGTGCCCATGGGTTTGTTTGTTTGTTTGTTTGTTTGTTTGTTTGTTTGTTTGTGACAGTAAGGGCAAGAGACTATCACCATGTTTGGGGGACACAATGGTGGGAGCCGGACTCCATTGTCTGTGTCGGTGTCTGGTGGTTGTGCGTGGGAGGGTGTAGTGTGTATGTGTGGTGGGGCTATGTTGTGGTGAGGTTTGAGGAGTTGAGCGCGAGTTTGTGGGTGTGTTAGGTAGTGTTGGTGTTGCCTCTGTATGGTGTGGGTTGTGTGTGGTGTTTGGTGTGTGGTGTCGTGTGTGGGTGTGGTTGTGTGGTGTGTGGTGGGTGAGGATTGTTGTGCGCGCACGTGTATGGGTGCGATGGTGGCGGTGTGCTGTGAGTG
>JADBJO010015161.1:0-15000 GCA_016801955.1 Conus betulinus
TTGAGTAGTCTTGATGACATAGTCAACCGATATTACCTTTCCAAAGTGTGGGGTTTAAAGGATTCACGGTTACACGAGGTTTACGCTGTGTAAGTTGGATCATAGTATAGTATATATAGTGTCGGTATATATATATATGTGAATACTTAGTATATATATTCTATGCGTATGATCAGTCATATCTCCATACACGTCATCTGTTTCATTCATGCTGCTCACCAGACTGCTTGTCACACAATCGTTAGTCATAATACTAATCCCCTTCTTTCACTCCAATCTGTGTCGGGCAAAACAAAAACCTAAGGAAAACCAAGCCCCCCCATTCCAAACTTTTCTCAGTTAAAGCAGCAATCATACAAGAAGGGGTTGTAACTGCAAATGCTCGACTCTAAACATACATTACTGTCCATCCCGTGGAATAGAGGTAAACGTGCAATATACACACCGTTTGTTTCCCAGCAGTGTATCTCGACTGTCCTGACTCTCTACTGGGTTTCAACCATCTGGACCCTAGAGATGTAACCGTTTATCCAATAAGCATGTAGTCGTACGATTTGAAAGAAAGTCATCCCCTGATTTCCCAGCATTTCCCTTGTCCTAAGTCTTCCTCTCCCTCTGTCACTGGAATGTGGATGTTCTTTCCACCACTCGACTATGTAAAAACAATACACTGAGATCAATGTCAGACAATAACCAGAGTAAGTCGACCAAGGAAACTTTGCACCAGTGAATGAAATGCTGTTAATGTCGTTGACAGCTTCAATGCCAGAGATCTGTTTTGTTGTTGTTGTTGTTGTTTTGATGTCATTGACAGTTTCAATGTTATATTCCAAATTCAAGACACGTGAATCTTACGCATAACAGTGAATCTGTGGATCAGATTACATAATCTTACAATCTGCTATCTATGGCATTGCTAGACGCCAACTAATGTAGCTTTACCACATTTCAATCTCACTTGAGCTCTCACCAGCCGAAGGCAGACAGGAATAATATTTGTATTGTTATATTAATCTGTTTGATACAGGAATAAACTCTACCAATCATATAGCATATTTCATGGATTTCATTGATTAAAGTGTGTACGACATGCACACACATTATTTAGTCATTTTTCTCCAGTCTTCTTCCAATTCATGCAACAGCTACCGACTGATGACTCAGTGGGAGGACGACACCATTGCCTACCTGTCCCACAGCTTGATCACTCACAGTCCCATGAAACCCATCTTTCAGTACTACCTCCTGAAGTGTGACATGCACAAATACACTGACAGAATTTTCGGAGAGCCATGGCCATGACCTACTTTAGGTTCAGAGGCCAAACTATATCATCTCTGTGAACTGACACCCATGGCAAGAGAGTGAGTGAAAAAACGTCCTGCCTGTCCTCAAACCCAGACTGGCGCCATGTCTGGCAAAGGTGTGAATGTGACCAGGTGTCACCAGGGTCATTACATTTCAACATTTCTGATTCTCTGAGGCCACAAGAGAGTGCTGGGGGCCTCTCCTCACGTCCTGTGCAGACGTGCCTCTGAACTTCCAAGACCTGATACATGTGTTGAACTTTCAGTGCCATCATTTAGGGTGTGAAAAGAGTAAAAAGATGGTGGCTTTATAGTAGTGGTATGCGATTATCAAGAAGACTGTGACGACAACACTGATGAGGAGTTCTGTGTATTTGTTAGTTGAAGCTGTCAGTCAGTCACACAGAATTTACTTGTTTCAACGGACAGGTACTTGTACTACTCTCTCTCTCTCTCTCTCACTCTCTCTCTCTCACTCTCTCTCACTCGACCGCTCACACACACACGCGCACAACACACACACACCACACACACACACACACACACACACACACACACTAATCGTCGTAAATTAGAGAGAACCCGAACAATGTGAAGAAAAAAATGTCTGGGCTGATGAATATGCTGGTATATTCTGAAATGAACTTGAATGTGATGAAATTCTGGACAGCATACAGAAAAAACCCGTCAATTATTACAAATTAATGTGAATGAGAGTCTTAGATAGATTTGTGCTTTGTGCCCAGCTGCAGCTTGTATGGTTCGAGTAATTTGTCGAGGTAGCAGAGCATACAATGACTGGTTTGATAATGAGTACGAACGAAAGAAACAGGAAGTTAAAAGGTTATCAAAAAGATTTATGAGATGCAAAACAGCGAAGGATAAAAGGAAGAAAAGAGAAAGAATACGCTGTATCACGTAAAGAGTATGTAACGCTAAGGAAAATAAAGGAACTGGAGAGTTTAAAGAAAGTAGGCTAAAGAAACTAAAATATTCAGTCAATGGTTCTAAAATGTTCTGGTCAGTGATAAGATCTGTAAATAAAAAGAGTTTTGTGTATAACGAAATCTCAGTTCAACAGTGGCATGACCATTTGGGGGACGTTTTTCATAGTTTTGATGATAAAAATAAGGAAGAAGAGACCGGTGTGGTAGAAGAGAATGAAATTGAGCCATTATTTAATCAAAATGCGACCAAATGAGACGGTGCGCTGTTACCGAGTCACTTTGCAGTGTTCACTGGTTCTAATTTTGATTCAACATTCATAAGACACTGCTACTAAGCCTCTGAAGATAACAATCATGTAGACGTGGAGACGGTATGAGTTCACCTATCTGCAGATTCTATCTAAATAAGGATTGTCTTGATTTTTCATGTGAAATTTGTGGAAATTGTGTTCATGCCGACTGCCTACGTGGGAGATTATCAGCTTCCTCGTTTCCCATAATACCACAGTAGGAGAGGTCCCACTGCAAACACTAGGTTGTTTTGAGCCGAGTGTTTGAAGCTCTCTTCTGGTGTCCTGAAGGATCTGGTTTGTCTGGCTGGTGGACAGAGCACTCTGGAGAGGGGCTCAGGTGAGGCAGGACCATGTGACGTGGCAGACAGTTCCTTGCATTTAGAGCCTGAGCAACATGAAGTAATGTGGAGGTATCGACACTGGAGTTGTCGGAAAGCTGACCCATAGCAAAAGATGTGGTTCGAGGCTGCCGTGAGGAAAACGCACGCACACACTGCTTGGCCCTTTTCGAACCGTATTTTCTGCACAATCATCTGTAAAGACTCCAGCCCAGATGCTTGGTGGGAAGTCCCTGACTAGCATTTCTGCTGTCAGAGATTCCAGTTCCGATGCTGTATGGTCTTTTTCTCTCACTCCAGGAATGTCAATGACAACAGATGGAGAAGTCGTTGGCCAGTCATCGCAGTTTTTGAGCACTACCGATTGTTGGTTTCTGAGCGGTAGATGTTCACTGTTTTCGACGGAGCGCCTTTAACAGATGATTCGGACTTTGCCATTTGATGCTGTTCTTGGTCAAAGACTAGAGGGCGAGGTGGAGTCCTCGCAATGTTTTCACCTTTGCCTAAGAGCTTCTTATTTCTTCTTCATGAAGTGATAGTAGACCAGGCGTTGCATCCATTGCAGACATGAGAATTGTTTTATGCCACATGTAATAACTTGGAGGCTGACATTTTGCACCTTATCCTGATGGTCTGTGCTGCTTTTAGCTGTTGTAAACCAAGAGGTGGAGGTGAATCCACGTGGGATTGAACAGATCCTATGTACGCATGAGTCAGTCGGATCTTCATATTTGCACCCCACTTGCTGCCCACCACTTTTTGTTTTTCCAGTCACAGCCCTCTCCATGATCACTTTGCCCTCTGCTAGATCTCTTGCAAAGATTATTACATACATACACTTTTTTTTTTTTACCAAAAATCAGAAGATTTCGGCAAAGGCAAAGAGTTTTTCTTCGTAGTCGCCACTGTGGAATTGGGAAGAACATCTTTCGTAATGAACATGTTACATAATCATTGTGTCTTCCCTCATTCTCGACAAACCCCACATGAAAGGTATGTGCTCAGATCTAAATTTAGTCGCTAACAACCCACTGCTATTGGAATACCCTTGGTGACAAACTGAACACCGATCTTATGCCCACTTTACTTAAAAGTTTATTAATTCCCTTGACAATGGAAGAATGCAGGCAGCCTCACAATTGACGTCACAATTTTCAGTTTACGTCACTAGGTCTGAATCGTAAGCCAAAGCAGGTTTTTTTTTTTTTAAAATGCACGGAATTTATACGGCAAACCATTTTCGCGAAATGAACCTCATTCTGTGCAGACCTGCTTTCAACAAAATTATAGCCAGGGAGTATAGACCTTTGAAGTCTATCTCGCGAAATTGAAAGGTAATTTTTCCTTTTTCTTCTTTTTTTCATTTTTTGTTCTTTTCTTTTTCAATGTCAACCTATATGTGTGCATCACCTTTCAGTGCATAGCTCTCAGTGGCCGCTGTGACCAGCACATCCAGTGTCTGGATGAAAGTGATGAACGTAGCTGTGGTGTGGAGCGGTTCCTGTCTCCATCCAACATTGTCTATCCTGCCATTTGGGACTTTGATGGCACTGGTCTGGGGCCACACTGACACAGCTCAAAGACAGCCCACAATTCTTGTCCTAGCACTCACTTCATGTGTCCAGGTGGCGGCTTCTGTCTACCTGTGTATGTGAGGTGTAATGATGTCCATGACTGTCCTGACCGTGAAGATGAATATGAGTGTGACACGTACCAGTGTCCTGGTTTTTTTATCGCTGTCAAAAGTCCAAGGTTCATGACCGTGAGTTTGTTTGTGTCCATTTCAATCACCTGTGTGATGGCTGGCCACAATGTCGAAGACACGATGATGAGCAATACTGTGGTGTGATATGTCCCCGGGAGTGCACATGTTTGGTTTTGCTTTCTTCTGTAGTCGGCCCTTTTCAGCACAGAACCACACAGGTCTGCGCTATTTGGACGCCAAAGGCAGCGGGATGACTCTGGAACAGATGGCTTCCAACACTTTGCTGATCCACCTCAGCCTGGCTGAATGTAACATTTCCCTTCTCTCCTATAACGTGTCTCTCCCCAATCTTCTCAGGGTGGATCTGAGCAACAACCATTTACGTGATATAACTTCACTGCCTTTTATTCGTATGGATAACTTGAAAAGTATAGTTTTTTTAGCTGGAAATCCGATATCAAAGGTTTTTGAATCAAGTTCGGTCGGTAAAAGGCAAAGTTCTTAAGAAATTGCGTATTCTGGATTTATCCAAACCATGATGACACAAATTAAAGGGGGCACCCTATCTCACCTAACCAGTTGAAAGTACTAAATTTGTCTCTATCTGACCTGGAAAAGTTCTAGGGGATGGATTCCAGTCACTACATCAGCTTGAAATCTTTGATATCCGGGGCTGTCCAATGAGATCCTTTAGAACAGATTTGTTTGCAGGCTTAAAACACCTGCGCACAATTTTTATACTGATGACTACAAGCTATGTTGTCGTCACAGTTTGCAGTAGGGTTTAACATAAAACAATGCATTGCACCCCCAGAGATTCCTTTCCACCTGTAGTGATTTGATTGGGCAAAATGTTGTGCGGATTGTTTTGAATGCTTTTTACGATGGTGACAGTGGTGTCCATTGTGATCAGTTTAATAATGTACATACATCGTGCGTTGACTGATGGCGGCGAGAGATCAGCACAAAGAAAGATTTTATGTCATCTCTCTGTGTCCGACGGTGGTCATGGGCCCTGCACCTGGTCATCATCAGTGGTGCTGATGCCCTGTACAGAGGGCCGCTATGTCCTGGAAGATCTTCACTGGCGTCAAAGCACAGTATGCCAGTTGGCTGGCGTTCTGATGATGTCATCCTATGTGATGTCAGCGGTTTTGGTGTCCTGGGTCGGGTGTACTGACTGCTGTGGACCTGTGGGTCACTGCCCTTGACGTCAATAGAGAACATGCCGAGACACCTGGATCTTGGTGTTGAGCTGGATTGTCAGCGTGGGCATCGCCATCCTTCCCTCACTGCCCTTCACACCACAGCACTGGGGGAAGATACAATGATGTAGCTTTCTGCAGACCTCTTCCTGTCTCCCTCAGCACTAATGATGGTGACCTCTTCCTTGGTGTCCTGGTGGTCTTCAACTTTCTGGTGGCAGCGCTTCTGGCAGTGGGATACTTTGCTGTTCACTTCAGACTTCTTCCCTCTCAGAGACACTGCTTACAGAGAATGATCACAGAGCCAGCAGTGGTCGCACACTGAAGCCATTGATGTGTCTGAACTCTGTCTCTCGGTTCACTGTAGCTGTGGTAGTCTCCCTCAGACACACGGTGGTGACTGGCAACGTGATGATTTCCATTGTGACGGTGGCACCACCCCTCTGTTCTGCTCTCAACATGTGTGTCTACAGTCTGTCCACAGTTATAGAAAACAGACGTCAGGATCAACGACAACGTCTGCTGAAAATGTTCATGGCCATAAAAAAGGCAGGGCGGAAACAAACCCGCAAATGATTTGCATTAACTTTGAATTCACACCAATAGTTTTCATGCCATTGTCTGGTTCAATTATAAGAAAAGGTGAACACTTGAACGACACAAGCGCTGTTTAATGAAAATAAAATTCTGTCAAGAAAAAGACTGTTGGATACTAAACGAAGTTTCTCTGCAAAGCTGCTTCCATCAAAGAGTCTTTTGGATATTGGGAACAGCTCAGCTACTGCATTATAGTTGTCTCAGACTGAAGGGAAAACGTTAAAGAATGAAGGCTGTTACGTCCCGTTAAAATCGTTTCCGAAATTTCTGTTTATTTGCATACTGTGTAACCTACATTACATTTGTGTATAGTATCAGCTGTAAGATTGTAGCGGGCACATTCTGCCATGCAAAGTGACAATACCTGTTTTCCAGGTAACAAAAACAAATATATATGAAATCATGTCTTAAGGTCAAATGTTAAAGATTGTCCAAACAAACAAGAAAACTAAACAAGACAGTATAATCGCAAAAAATGCTCACAGTAACATTTGCATGCATACCAACAAACAGATCTATTAACATTGCATCATGTGGCAACCGTTAGTGTGTTTGAGGCATTTCAGTAAATGGAAAACTGAACACATTTACATGTTATGAATTTAGAAACAAATCTTTGTTGTTATTCTGCTAAAACAACATCACAGTAGAAACAAAGACTGCATATGCACACCAATGTCGCCTTCGCCAGCAGTTGTATATATCCACCTGAGCTGGAGTCGGTTGTCGGCACATGTCGGCAAGCTGCTGAACTTTGCTGCAAGGGGCTCCCAAACAGACAGGTTCTGTTCTCTTGAACAGGCTTTGTGTGCAGCCGAGGCATTTCTCCTCTCCTTGATAACAGGTGTTCTTTCCTCGGTGTAAGACATCAACGTAATCTGTTGAATGACTTGTCGTTAGGGGGACATGGCTGATTGTAGATAGCATCCCTGAAGTGTTCTCATCTTTTCCCAGACGTTGACACTAGGTGGGGTCAAAAAGAAATCTTCTCAGCGTTTTCTCCCTCTTTCTTGTACTTATCTGTTATGTTCGAACCAAATGCAAGATGTATTCTTTTGCGTATGATACACTTTTCTTTGCAATTTCTCGTCGCAGAATCCCAAGGAGTGTGCAATGGCACAGACAACGCTCTGGTATCTGCGAGTGGGTAGGCTGGAGTGCCTTTTAAGAATCGATTTTCACATCTAGGATGTCTATGTCCTTGATGCTTCTGGTTGAAGGGCATGTTGCTGACATAAAGACAGTGATGACAGAAAACCTCCAGCAAGCATTTCCCAGTGGGGGGGGGGGGGGTCTCCTGACGCCAAACAGACAGGCCAAAGTTCTGATCGTTACTCATTCTGGCCTTCTTTTCTAATGGCAGTGATGAGGTTCTCGTTACGATGTGACCTTAGGGGTTTTTGCCAAGGATGTCGGCGTTGGTGCAAGCGGCCTGATTAGGATGATCAGTCCCACTCAAAATTAAAGCTGAAGTCACAAGAGTCAGTCTGTAGGTAGGATGATGATGCCCAGCAGGCTACTCCTGACCAAAACATTCCACTCCATATTTTCATGTGTCATCTGATGATTTCCCTTATCAGAACAAGCAGGTTTTTCTCCGAGGAGATCCTAATCCCAAGAGCCTGGTGGCTTGAAGGGTGACCGTGTCCTTGTGTAGTATGCTCATCTGTCAGCTATCACTATCTTACACGGGTCATTCACTTCTTGCAGGTCGTCAGAAAAACATGACGCATTGTTCTTACATTACAAGTGTCTAGTTTTAATAAAAGGCAGAAAATGTTTCTGATGTTGTTTCATCTTAATGTATATGCGCGCGTTTTGTGAGTGTGTGTGTATGTGTGCGTGTGTGTGTGTGTGTGTGTGTGTGTGTGTGTGGTGTGTGTGTGTGTTTGCATCTGTACGTGCATGTGAGCAGCTGTACATGTAAGTGTAAAGGCGTTTATTGGACTGGAAATAGTGTGAAGTGGAAGCTCAGAGAATGGTGATTTATTCCATGTCATAACTGATCAAAAGTATATGGATAATCAAGTACATTTTAAGTACATAAACGGTGTCATTTCTAATACCTGTATAAGGTCTCTTACCTGTTGACACAGATGTATTACACAGTCAACTCAGTTAATAATACAACCCTTGTGCACAAACAATAGACCCACAAGTACAATCCAACCAATGATGCCACCGATCCATCAAAAAGTACTTCAGAACGCGTTGCTGCTTCAATTCCCCAACCTGTGCAATCACACATTCTTCTTATCGGTCCTCTCACCACAACATACCTATAGACAGACGAGACGCACACATATGAATATGAGGATCATGCGTAAAACCACTATCCCATCCTGTCTCTCTTGAACAAAAGCATGCAAACGAACATCCATTGATCGTGTGCAACAGTGTGGTGGTTCTTACATATCAATTGCCTCAGTTAGTAGATTCATGAAGTGATTTGCATATATCACTTGTGTGTTTGCCGTGCAACGCTTTGTTAATTTCTTAACAAGCCAACTCCTTCCATCTTCCAACATCCTCTACTTCCTACAAAATAAAATGTAGGCCACTGAAATCAGAGTATGCAAGATTCGAAACACACACACACACACACACACACACACACACACACACACACACACACACACACACACACACACACACAACACATCGACTTGTCTATCTGTCCATACATCTATTGTCTGTCTATCCATCCATCCATCTATCTATCTATCTATCTATTTATCTATCTATCTATCTATCTATCCATCCATCTGTCTATCCGTGTATCTTTATCTATGTTTCTTTCTATCTATCTATATCTCTATCTGCCTGTGTTTATATTAATTTGTGCGTGCGTGCGCGCGCGTATATGTGTGTGTGTGGTGTGTGTGTGTGTGTGTGTGTGTGTGTGTGTGGTGTGTGTGTGTGTGTGTAATGTTATTCACTGATACTGACCTCTATGGGCTGTGTCACACACATTTCCACCTTTGAATTTTTGACAAGTTAGAATGAACCATCATATTTCAAATTCTTTATATTCCTCTTCACAGGGTGTTTTTTCTTCTTCTTTTTTTTTTTTTTATTACTAAAGACATTATATCTACTCGATTTTCCATATTTTCCTTTTTGTTTCTATGAAATGGTTCTCGGCCAGCAGATAACCACGAATCCAGTGCCAAGCCTGATAAGCTCTTCCCAGAGCGAAACAGCTGTCGCTTAATTAAGCACCCACTGATTTCCCCTTCGACGGAACCTGCTGACCTCTCTTGTGAAGGATCCTTGGACTCTGACTCACAGAGGATCTTAAATGGAAAGTGGTATGGCAGACAAGGTGTGTCAGATAAGGAAGCAAATCAAATTTGTTTACAAATGCCACTGGGAAGAGTAACGGTACTAAAGACCCTAATATAATTGAAACTCATTTATTTGTGAATACATTCCCCAAACCCACCGGATAGTAACAGAAAGCAATCAAAGAACCTGTGTTTTAAAATTGTTTGGCATGACAAGCAGTTAAATCAAACAAATCTACTCTATAAATGTGACCAACTGAAGATAATGATATACGAATACCAAATGTGGAAGCATTTATACAACTTAAACCGCCTTGATGGAGGAAAATGATCACATGAAATCTTAACAGGAAAACGTTGTTTCAACACCTTTGTCCATAAGTAGATAGATTACACCGGCTTGCTTGAAGAAATATGTAGATTACAAGATCAACGAGTTTTTATTAACTTCCTTCATACAACAAATTAAGTACACATCTCTCTCTCTCTCTCTGTGTCTCTCTCTGTCTGTCTGTCTGTCTGTCTGCCTCTCTCTCTCTCTCTCTCTCTCTCTCTCTCTCTCCTCTCTCTCTCTCTCTCTCTCTCTCTTTCCCTATTCAGGGCGAGGACTGGATGTAAAAAAGCACATCAGTGCTTATCTATTATCCTCGTAAATAAAGATTTTTGTCTTGTCTTGTCTTGTCTCTCTCTCTCTTTCTCTCTCTCTCTCTCTCTTTCTCTCTCCCTCTCTCTCTCTCTCTCTCTCTCTCTCTCTCTCTCTCTCTCTCTCTCTCGTTTTTTTCCTGCGTAGCAAGCAACAGGGAGGAGAAGATACCAAAGAGTGTCAAAGGAGCACGCAGCCTTTTTTGACACCACTCTTCAAGATGAATCGTCGTACTGGACAGTGCCATTTATGTTTTCACGGAAGGAAGTCATCATTTTCAGAAGCTTCGAGGACATCCAATCAGGTGAAGCAGGATGAAGAGGCCTGATCTGCTGACCAAGTCCAACGCCTTGGTCAGGTCCTTGAAGGCGATGAACAAGGTCTTCTCTGCTTGCGGCACTACTCTTGTAGCTTCCTCAGGGAGAATATCATGTCGCTCGTCGACCTCGCAGCTCTGAAACCACACTGTGCCTCTGCGTACAATCGTTCGGCAAGTAGCTGCAGCCTGTTGAGGATGACGCAGGCTATGCCAACAATGCTGAGGAGGGATATTCCGCAATAGTTAATGCAGTCGCTGCAGTCCCATTTTGTTCTTGTATAGTATAATGATGTTTCCATCGCGTTTGTAATTGCATATGGTCCCTTCCTTCCAACACTGCAGCAGAAGCTCATTTACATGACTGAGGAGAGACCTCTCCATGCTGGCTATGATGACTTCTGCCAAAATGCCTTTGCTACCCAGAGCTTTACCACACGCCAGCAAGTCAATAGCTTTGCTGTGTTAATCACAGGTGGGTGGGGCGTCGAACTCCTTTATGACAGGCGGGGAGATAGTGTTTTCAATGGCTGTGTGGGTGACTGAGTTCTCCCTGGACTACAGCTCCTGGTAGTGCTCTGTCCATCCCTCCATCTGTTTCCTGTTGTCGGTGAAGACCTCCCCCGATGTAGACTTTGGAGGTGCGATCTTGATGTCACTAGGACCAAACGCTTTCTTCAGGTACGTGGCGTGGATGTTGTCACTGTCGGCTGAGATCTGCATGCCCTGGCACAGTTTCAGCAGTGCTCGCTGGCGCATTTACAGGCAATCTGCTGTGTGTTCTTGTGAGCTTTTTGGAGTGCGGCTAATGTCTTCTTTGAGGGCTCTCGCTTGCGAGCTTTTCAGTGTGCAGCTTGCTTAGCAGCAATGGCGAACTCCATCTCCATGATTCCTGCTTCAAACCAGTATTCATTCTTTCTCACTCACTTCCCATAGGTGTCTAAGGCGGATTGGTGGGTGGCATCGCAGGTGTGGTTCCACCGTGATAAAGTGCTATCTGTCTGACAGTCCTTTTAGGCCTTGCCAATGGCCCTATGTAAGCCTTCGCGCAGCAGTTCGAGCACTGACGTCATGGCAGTGGTGATTCGAGGACGTCCCTTTCGCTTGGAACGGCGGATTCGCTTGAGCCGAAGACGCACCTTGCTGCCGACCAGAGAGTGGTTGGTGCTGCAGTCAGCACTGTGGTAGACGAGCACATGGTTGAGTAAGGGTGATCACGAAGTCCAGCTGATGCCAGTGACGGGTTTAGGGGTGTCTCTAGGACACTCCGTGGTGTGGTGTGGTGGGGGGAAGAAGGTGTTCGTGATACAGAGGTCGTGGAAGGAGCAAAGCTCAAGTAGCTGCTGTCCATTCTCATTGAGCTTGCCAATGCCGAAGTGGTCGATGCATCGGGGCCAGGAACTGTGGTCTACGCCAATCCGGGCGTTGAAATCCCTTGGTAAGAACAGGTGTTCCTCTGCAGGAACCTCTCTGATCTTGGAGTCCCGCTCTTCATAGAAATCATCCTTAGCTTCGTCTGTTGAGCAGAGTGTGGGGCGTAGAATGCTAAGAATGCTTGTTGGTTCTGAAGAGGTCGTGAGCCGGAGAGAGAGGATTCATGGTGTCTCTTTGGAAGGTGTTTCAACTGGCAATAGGAGAGAGGTTCGCATTACAAATCCTACGCCATACAGTCGGTGCTCCTCTCCAGCACGCAGAAAGTGATCCATTTCAGTGCAAATTAAGTGCAAATGATCATGGTATGACCAAGTTCGGTTTCTCATTAGTACATATCGGATAATCAGCCTGTTTATTTTACAGAATTCTGGTCTTGAAAACGGGAAATAAAAATGCATCAGAACCTTTGACAGTCAAACAGTGGTGCGATAGCTGACTTTGGTAATGCACATGCATGAAATTATGTATTAAGTATTAAGAGAGAGTGAGGGGAGGGTGTGGGTGGATAGTGGAGACTGTGAATATCTAGTCAGAACTATTAAAGTGTCCGTAGTAGCATAGTTTGAAGCTATTTATAATTCCCATTTATCAATGAATGAGAAAAATGAGAATTGTGACAGTGAAGGGTTATTACCAGTTTGGCTGTACACTGGATGGCAGATTTCTGTTCTACCCTCACACTCATAACATATCAAGTCATCGTGAAGAGTAAGTCACAAAACTGAGGTCAGTGGGTCTTTCCTCACTGTCACTGGGTCTTTTCCCAAAACTCAGCCGACAAAAAAGATACACCCAAATGTGCGGATGGGGCTTATAAAAGTGCTGTCTTCAACTGCCAAACAAACCAGCTGGGAGCAAACCTGCACCAGCTATGGAAGCCTGCAATATGTTCTCGTCGTAGGTGCATCCATGCACAAGGCATTCTATCAAGACGTCGAGGGACATAATTGCTCC
Organism: Conus betulinus; assembly: GCA_016801955.1. Classification (NCBI taxonomy): domain Eukaryota; kingdom Metazoa; phylum Mollusca; class Gastropoda; order Neogastropoda; family Conidae; genus Conus; species Conus betulinus. The sequence goes on from JADBJO010015161.1 coordinate 13,027, forward strand.
TTGATGGATGCCATTGTCTTATGTCCACCGGATGTGACACGACAGAACCTCAACGGGAGCGTTCCCAGGGGTGTCCCAGCCCATATTTCCTGCTTGCAGAGCCCACTGGTGAAAAACTCCGCAGTAAAACAACTTCCGTGTGCATCCGACAGCCTCATTCGTTGCTGTTCCGGTGAGGACAATACAACTCCAGACACGGCCAAGCTTTAGCGATGAGGTCTCACATGCTCTCTAAAGAAAAACCAATGTTACACTCTTTCGACTTTCAAATTTTACACAGCCAAGAAGCATATTACAATGATGGTAAAACCGAGAGCGTTTCACGTTGGCAAGCAGGCTACTATTTTCAGAAGATAACTTCTGAGCATGCACAGGACCAATATTCTTTTCAGTGGGCATCCTGTGCTTTGATTATCTCACATTTTGCGTGATGGTTTTTTCGCAAAGAAAAGAAATTTTCATGTGGACCTCAACTGTCGCCTTTTATGAGTGAGCCGGTGATGTGTCTGTTTGAACCTGTCACACAGACTGAAACCCCACGACAACAGTTGTTTTTTCTTGACTCCACCTTAAGTTTACAGACAAAAGAGACTTTGCTGCATTGATCGCTAAAATTAAATCATTGAACAGGCAGAGTTCCACATCAGTTTAAAGAATTGTGCAAGCTTTAGTACGGACACAGAAGAAAAGATCCCGATATATTTCTCTTTTTTGCATGCATTAAAATTTTGCATGCATTAAAATCATCGTTGTAATTTTTAAAATTTCCCTTGACACACTTCATCCTCTTTATTTGTCTATTTTCGTGAATTGAAAGTTTTTTTGTTTTTGTTTTTGATTTTTTTTTGTGGCATGGTAAAAGTCATCTTTGTTTAATTATCTTTAAAAGTAAAGACAATGTGGGGAACTAATTAGCCATTTTAAGGACAACTTTATGGAGTCTACAATGCTGCTTGTCAATAAATGTCCTGCTTACTTGGGTGACTAGAAAGAAAAAGAGCTTGTGTCAATGCTTGTGTTTCTCTTTTTATCTAAGTGTTGCCATTCCATATTCTTCATCACAATATGATGCTGAAACAACTTCAAATACGTTTATCACTGTCACTGCTGTCGACTGATTAATGTCATTACTTAGTGATCGGAAGTAGTTGGCAACAGAAAAGGTTAAGGTATCATCACGATCTCTCCTCCCCTTCCACTCCCCCTTCTCCCCGTCAACTTCACCCACCAAAATGGCGTTCAATCTCACAATCTCCCATGCGTCTCTTCAGATACTACATTTTGTTGGGGTGACAGAAAGAATAAAATGGCATCCCCCTTGGTTGATTTTTATCGTACTCAGCCGCTTGTTTGTTCAGTTCTGTGGTCCGTGGGACACTGTGTTCATGTGTTCAAATCAAGTTCAATCTGTGAGTCGATCACCACAAAGCACCCTCAAGATGTTCCTTATAAGTTAAATCTTTGAGGTCATCTATGAGCAAGGTCTAAGAAACGACTCTACTTGATACAGCAACCTTTCTGATTTCAACACAGCTACTACGTGGTCAAGCACAGACTCAAGAGGGAAAGAGTATGGATCCATGAATACATCCTGCTATGTATATGTTTTTGCCAAGCGTTTTAGCAAAAGACCCTCTTTCAGACCCTGCCATGGCATTTTTCTTTCTGCACACAAACTGCATGACAGCCCTTTTACAAACAAGTATGTCATTTGAATGAATGAAATAGAACAGGATCATCTTTCAAATGCTTTGTGTCTAGAATTACCATGTTTACAGACAATGGTCAAGATATTTTGATCCTGTGCACAAACCAAGAATTGGTAAAGAAATTCAAACATTTAACATGACTACTTAATTACAAAATTAAGCTCCACTTTCAGTAACGTGATACACAACTACAAATAACAGAATATCACAACGTCAGTGATTTGCATGTTCCTCCAATAGTTTAAGTAGCTTTATCAGGTGAGAC
>JADBJO010015161.1:20000-32500 GCA_016801955.1 Conus betulinus
TCTGAAAAATGCCTCGTGACTTAAAATATTGCCCGCATCGTCTTGTAAATCACTAACTACATAGATACCTCTATCGAACCATGTTTTCAAAAAAAAATGACATGTCTATCTTTAAAAATATTCACATTATGAGATATGAATTCTGCATTGAAAGCATCAATGTTATTAGGTAAAGGTTTTACACATAATCGTCTGTAATGTTTCAATACATGTGTCAAGAATGGGTTATTTAGCCCACGCCAAAGTACATTCACACATTCGTAGCCCAAATTCTCCAAATTTACAAACTTTGGGTTCAAATCCAGGGCAAATTTTTGCATGTAAGAATCATTGTCAAACATTCTACTTAACCAACTAATTTTCATGGTACTCAAAAAGGAAAACAAATTCAACATTTTCAAACCACCCTCCTTGTAATTCTTGCAAACATTTTTTCTTACTGATTTTACTTGGCTTTTCATCCCATAAAAAGGCAAAAAAAAAATAATGCGTCTAGTTGGTGTAAACAATCATCTCCTGGATCAGGTAGGTTGAGGAATAAATAGACCATTTTGACATAGCTAGAGTTTTTATAACTGTGTTGTTTTTTCCCCAAAAGGAATAAAATGTCTTTTTGACCACTTTTTTAAACAAACTTTTTTACTTATTCTTTGGTCATTCTTGGTGTCCTTAACCAAACTTAAGTTTTTCATACAGCATGCGTTGCACTCCTATGCGGATGCCATGTCTCGAGTCGAGCTTTGATGAGCACGGATTAAAAGGGGTCAAGGACTTCAATGATGGTGATGTCATCCTGCCATCATGTATGGAGCAATACGCTCTTTTTTTCCCGTAATTTGCATCCATACAGGATACAAGGGAGGACACTTCCAGCTTTGTCAACAGACATACGTTGAGCTGCATAAGGACTTTGTTACGGAGCCTCCCCAGTGCCTTGCTTGCTTTGCTGATTCGACCGTCAATTTCCCTGTCCGAGGAGCAGTCCTGGGAGATGTGCTTTCGAGTTGTTTGAACGTCTTGAGATCTATAGGGTGGGGGACAATATACCGTAATAATTTCTGCGGAGTGGTTTGTAATCGACGCAAATTGATAAAGTTCTTTAACTTTATCCACCCTGATTGTCAGGTTAATCAGCATTGAAGCCTGTGAGAAGCGACCAAGCATCAGATACAGATTCATTGTGAGCAACAAGTGCATAACATACATACACATAAATGAAGGTACGCTCACACAAAGACACATATGTAGATAGGCATCACGTACACACGCGTGCGAGCGTGCGCGCGAGCACGCGCACGCACGCGCACGCACACGTGCACACACACACACACACACACACACACACACACACACACACACACACACACACACACACTGTTTACATATAATTAGAATTAATACAAAGTAAATGAAACATTCACTACGATGCTATCAAAAATAAAACCAAATTCAGGATTATTGAGCCACTCAATTAAAGAACAAACTTTTTTTTAACAGACAGAACGCGTTTCGACCTATTGGATCATATTCAGGCAGGACAAATAACATTAAAATAATGGAAACAAAGGACGAACAAATAGTCACTAATTTCTTTAATCTTATAATCAAAATGAATAATTCAAACAGAATCAAACACTGAAAATTCGTGATAGATACGTTGCCATCCGTCTGTCTCGAGAGACCAAAGTGTGGCGCCGTGGATCAGTCAGTTGTGGAGTTGCAGCGCCTGCTGAGGCTGGAGAGCCCCATCTTCGAGCGGCAGACTCTGTTGCACTTCCTGTACGTGAAGTTTTGGTCATGAGTGTCTGTGGGTGCTGACACAATTCTTTGCCGTCTGCAGCGCCTCTGCTTTTCCCACTGGTTCTCTCTCCTCTGCTCAGCTTTCTTTGATGTTCGTTTTTTGTTATGGGAAAGAACGGATGAGGAGGGTCGACTTCATTCCGCTAGCTGCGACAAGATGATCGACATTTTGTGTCCTAGCAGTCACATGTCAGACTTCATCGTTAGATCTTGGATTTACATTTTGCAAGCGTCGCATACAAAACTGCGTCTTGTTCATGGTTTGAATCAATTACAATCAAGGTGTAAATCAATGTGGGGTTGTTTAAAATATCTTTAGATATATCATTCGTCTTCTTCTCAAATTTTTCCCAGAGCACCAATAATTGCGATTGGTAGCAAATATTGGTAGTTCTGTTGACAAAACGGTGAAAAATGGAGGATTTACAATTTTCATTAAATATCCCAGCAGACGACGAGGAAACGTTTTCGATTTATGGGTCATTATTTACCAACTTTAATTAGACTTGGGTGCTATACATGTCAAACACAGCCTGAAAAACTCAATGATATACTGTCTGTGGTGTTAGTCTTGCAGACTCCAAAGCACAAAGACATGTGCGATCTCTCCTTGGGCCTTCTCTTCCTTTGCAGAGTTTATACAGTTGGAATGCACGGGATAAAGTCTCATTCTGATGTATACAACAACGAGGCTATAGGCTATAGAACCTCTGGAAAAGGATGATCAACAAAAGCCCAGGAGGGCTTTTGTTGATCATCCTTTTCCAGAGCTTCCAGGACTTAAATCCTCCAGTCCTGAAGCCACAACGATCATCAAAGCCGGGCTACACAGCGACCAGTAAAGAAAATATCCGCTCTACTCCAATGCAGATTCATACTATCGGCTACCAAGACAAGAGCAGACTCACAACTACCTAAATTACCTATCGATATCAAATTCCGAACTAGTCAGTCCGACCAATCTCCCTGGCAAACCGGCAGTTTGTCAACAGAGCACCTATACCGGGCATGCTCGTTGTATGATGACTTTAGATAACAGTTTCAGCGGGGATATCATCAGAAGGGGGAACTATTCAGACCCTAAAGAACCTGCAGACTACAGAACCCTTCATAAAGGAAACCATTTTTGCCATCTGTTGATTGATGATTGAAAACGTAGGCGTCTAAAGTTGGTATCTAAATGGGAATCTACCGTCTTTCTACTTTCCTGTACGACATGTAAATATGAAAACGACGAGTGTCTATTGACTGTCTCACGCAGTTTAAGCATTGGGTCCTTTCAGTTTCGTCCATCTTTACAGTGTTCGACCAGTTTTTTAACGCCAGAGAGACAATGCAGTATCAGTATATTTCACCCATTACCACAGCCTTTGCCATTTGCTGTTATTTTCAACTCAATCATTGTTTATAGAATTACTTCTTGTTTGTTAAAATACACTGCAATATTTCTGTTTACTTAACTAGTCTAATAAATATGTTTGCTTGGAAAACAAGTCTTGTTTATCTTTCTTTTATCTTTACGACTTACAATTGACCGGCTGATTGACAAACTGATTGACGTATGTTAGCAACTAAATCATAAACAAATACCTTCAAGTCACTGCAACTAGACTTAGAGGAGAAAGAGTTGAAAGAGATAATTAAGTACCATGAAACAAAACATAAGCAGGGTAGTTTTATATACCTTTTTGTGAGGTCACACAAAATGTTTGCGCCAAGGTCACAATTCATAATATTTAAGTCACAAAATGATTCGTCACTTTTGTCCATGCAGTCAAAACGTCCATCACACACCAAGGTGTAAGGCACTTGCTGCCAAATGTCGTCACACACGAAGGGAGCCGGGAATAGATCCAGCTTTTCACCACAAATGAGAAATCTAGACAAATTTGACTTCTTGCAGTCTTGACGTTCAGTCATGTCGAGTTTATCCCAGAAACAGTCACTGTTCTGATCAACAGCCAGAAAGGTATGGCCAAAATGACCCCCTGGACATTGAACTAAAGGAGGGTGCCACCACATATAGCCCATTGAAACAGACTCGAATTTCACTGGAATCCTCTGACTTATGGGCTTGTCGACTGGCAGATCCTTTTCACACATGTATTGACAATGGAACTTCCGGCATGTTTCACTCAGGACGAGCGATGGCAGGCCTTGGATAACAAAGCCCTCTGGGTTCCTGTCCAGTGTTATACTTCCATACTCGCGACTGAAACTGTTATAATTAACTGGTTTAAGTAATAGGCTATTGTTCCATCAGTCCATTGCAGGGTGTTAAATTCCCTGTAACTAAATCAAACGCAAAAGAAATTCCTGAAACAAGGGGGGAGTACTCTGTCCACAAAGTTAGCTGGGATATGCATTAATGCCTTGAAACAACTAACGTATATTCATACTTTGAAACGTGCATTACGTACTGAGGCTGGTTTAGTTTCATTTTATTTCGACTCTTCCAGCGATTACAATAATGAATACAATAACAACTTTGAGTCATGGGCACTGCTAAAAACGAACGCCACTGCTATTTCGGAAGATGTTGATCAATGTATACAAGTCACCCACCTATATAACTGTCTCCTATGGTTAGTTACACTTGATGAAAATACACCAAAGAAATATACTGAAAAAAAAAGGATACTGCGTGAAAATTGTGAACATTTGAGAACAGGTTCTTCTGACGGTTCTTCTACACCTTATACAGATAACACCAGACATACAACGCAACGGCGTCGTGCAGTTACTCAATACATGCTCGGTAAAAAGTGGCTCTTCTTGTTAAATGACATACGTTGATCTGGTGTAATCACTTCATTCGTCTTTGCAATGGACGGCCAAGAGGAAACGTAACAGAAGTCTCCAAGTTCATTTTACAGAGCACAGTCTTTACTTCACGTTGTAGGGTTTGACAGAGCACTACTCCTAGATTGAGAACATAGATATCTGGAATGAATACAGACCTTCTGCTTTTATGGGCATGCATGATGAAAAACACAGATCAATGAGGCTTGTTTCAATGAGCACTTCTTCCATTGCATTTCATCAGTATAGGCTGCTGGGGGAGTGGGAAATGGAAGAAGACTAAATGTAAGTATTAACTGTCGCTAGCGTAATAAAAGGTACTTGCAACTACATCTGAATTCTTATCGCTACATACAGCGTACATGAACTGTCTTTTCACTGTTTTCATAGTTTTTGCTGAATTAATTAAAACAATGATTCTTACTAATACTTGTCCAAATTAAAACATTTCAACAATGAAAGGAACTCTCACATGAGCAGGGGATACCAAACATTAAATAAAAAGTAAGTACGGTAACTCTTGCTCACACGATGAGATAAATATACGCCCATAACTACTAAAGATTGCTGCTTATAATACAAATCGCTGGATAGGAATGCCAAGAGAGACCACACAGAAAAACAAGGAAACATCTCCATGGTTATTTATATTTTAACAATGATCATTTACATGGAGTATGGAAGATCATAAATATATAAAAAAAAAGGCAGCACCCAGAGTTCTTGCGACCGTTATAGAAATGATAGTAACAATGACGATGACCGTGTGATGTGACATGTTGTCATGTGACGTATTCACTTATTTATTTTTTTTAATATGGAAGCTAAACAGGAAATCGACATTCACTTATAAAAGTAATAAACTGTTACAAAGAGTCAGAATACATTTCCATATCAACGGCAATTTTCCATGATTCAGTATCTAACATTAGCATAGCCTATGGCAAATATAATTTTTAAGTACAAGAAATGTTTTAGTCACTGCACTCGACTATACACACAACAAAATCTCCGTGCCAGATGATTGGAGGCCTACAATAATCCTGTAACCTTCCATCACAAGGATGTCAACACGTATCGTGTGTCGTAGAAAGTACCACATCTCCCAAGAATCTGGGCATGGCCAGACGTCCTCCTTGCTGTGAGCACTGCACGTTGGCTTCATGCCAGGAGATTCCCCGAGCGCCTTTGTGCAGCGTGATGCATTTGTGTCGGAAACGGACACCATCGTCAGAACACAGTGTGTGCGGGCAGTGCATCTCATCAATCCCTTCAGCACACTCTTTAATCAGGTTACACAGAAAATGATGTTTGAATTCTGCCCAATGTTCCACAGAGCAGTTCCATTTTAAACTGGGAAGCTGTTCGGGGACGAAAGACTTCTGAAAATTACCATGAAAAAAAAAGGCTATTTAGTTCGTAGTCTTTCAAACATTTAATCTTACTTTTGAATGTAAACATACACATAATTTTCCACGTATTTGTTCCGTCTTCCTTTTACTTTGTTCTTGTATAGAAAGTATATTCTTTGAAATACAGTTTGTTGTCACAACGCTACATACCTTCAACATCTCATGTATGAATGCAAAGTACCCAGTCCCTCTGCTGCCTGTCTGTGTGTGGATGCCTGTGGACCGTCTGTCTTTGTTGTATATAAATTCATAGTTCCGGTCTGTTTTCACTTATGCTGCTGATGGATGCTGTCTACTTTACTAATACATGACACATGTACACAAGAAACATACAAAACAAACGAGCATCTTCTCACCAGCCACCGTGGCAAAGTGGTTAGCATCTTGAAATTTTGGCTGGGAGATCGTGGGCTGGAATTCCATTAGAACTATTTTTTGTGGGATTTTTCTGCCCTGACTGGCTCCTACTTAGTGTTGAGTTTGCTATGGGCCCAACTGAGAAATCTGGAACAGCAGTCGATTTTCATAAACTTAATGGATGTGTCTCTGAGAGTTTTGCTCAAATTTCCTGACCAACATCGAGGGTTCTGAATCTCTTGGGCCTGGTTGGCGCCGGGATATACAATGAATGTAAGTGTAGAGTAGCCTACAGCTTTGTCATGCAGTCTCAGATCTCTTAAGGGCCAAAGAATCTGACACACTAAAAAAGTACATGATCTATCAGTATCGATCAGCATTTTTTTTAAATGTGTCAAATTCTGTGGCCCTTTAGAACCTAGCTTCGATTGCCTCTCCTCGTCCATGGCCTTAGTTTGATTCCGTCTGTTGTACTGGTACTGGAAAATCTATAAAATCTGACGTTGGATGGATGTGGAAGCGCCCTCCGGATAGATAGAGGCCTCACCCATGCTGGTTCCGCAAGTGAGCGATTATTGACTTCAGTACGTGGCCTAGTAGGAGCTGTCCTGCGATTGTTGGATCAGAACAGGCACCACCGAACACCACTGAACTGACTCGGCAGCAGTGCAGCGTTTCCTCTGGAGGGTTGCTTCATGGCAACTTGAGGCTGACTGCTTCTGGAAGGTTGCATGGGCTGGGGCTGTGTTAGGACGTGCCAAGTTGTGGCTGTGGAAGGGGGGTGGGGGTGGGGGGTCAGAATGAGTGGCGTGCTTGCAACGTCGTTGGGGTGGTACTGACAGTGGAGTAGAAAAAAGAACCTTCTCCCCACTCCCCATCCCTCCCACCAGCGTCTGCCTTAGCCCTCCCCCCTCCCGTCCCTAAAAAAGTGCTCTGGCTGCACGTACCAGTTGAGCAACATGCAACAACAGATTTGTAGATAGAGTATCTCTGCTCCCACATACACAGAACGAAGAAGATCCTGAGGTTTACACAAAACATTATTGCAGTTTATTCTATTTTATAATCAGATTCAAACAATGATGAGAATAATAAACCGTCAGGTGAAAGGCGGCGAGTCAGGGAAGATGAAAAGACTGGAGGAGAGAAAAGACAATACTGAGAAAAAAAAAAAGTGAGATGAGCACGAAGAGACTCTTGACTCTTGACGCGCACTAACACCGCGCTTTTTAATGTGGGGCCAACGGCCCGTTCACATGAGTCACGCAACGTTGTTCAGAAATCGAAAAAAAATAAATAAAAAAAAAACTGAATTAATCAAGTCACATCATCAACATGGATCAGGTCAAAACAAGTTGAATCGACATTTATCAACAAAGCAATTACTTGACTAGTCCATTATCTATGTACCTTATTTGTTTAGAGAAAAATCATTCAGTAACCCACTAGATCCAATCAAAATTAAATTTAAATCAGAATTAAATCCACAGTCAACAAATTAGATCAAATCAAATTAGGATCAGCAATCATCATTAGGAAGTGCATAATCCACAAAAAAGACCTGAGATAGAATTCCAAATCGTGTCCAGTTAACTCGCCTTTAAGTTTACTATCAATTATCACTCTAGTTAATCTTCATATTTCATGGACACATCAAAACGTATAAGTTGATGACTACCTTAAGTCGAAAACCAGGACAATTCACAATCAGTGTCCATGTCACATAAAATTAAAATCTATATTCAAATCCAATTCTGTGTTATGTCCGTATACATACCAGTCTTAAACCGAATTTAGAGTATGTCCACATACGTCACGCAATGTGAAATTTATAGTTTGACAATTACGTCAGTTTACATACATGGTTCATGAAACCTTTACTACTCATCTGAATATACATTCGGAAAAATTTGGTGTTTTGACCAATTATTAATTAATTACATAATAGTACAGGGATAGTAGGGGTCGGTCGACCCAACATATCTGTATATGATGACACAACCTTCCCTACAATTAAACCATTCTAAGGCAATCGGTCGACCCAACATATCTGTATATGATGACACAACCTTCCCTACAATTAAACCATTCTAAGGCAATCGTACATCTTTACTGGAACATATCGCGTACAAAACCATTTGCAATTTTCAAATTCAACATAACCAAAACAGTAACTAACATTTTGTTTCAGTCAACACAATGTCTATTTTGCCTAACAATCAAATCCCACGTATACAAGGCCGGCCAAGACTAATTATTATGTAATAATTTTTGTGACCAGCCTCTATATGATGACAATTTTCTCAGTATAAAAGGCACCAATCCTAATACAAACATGTTCCATTTGCCATTATTTGCTCAGTATTACTGTTAGTATGCAAGCACATAGCGATGGACTTTTTTATGACTTTCCTTTAGTCCTTTGAAGTATAATCATGTCTTTCTGACACTACCGCATATCATACACGCATTCCTGCAGATCTTAATTAAACATATTCAAATCATATTACAAACATCACTTTCCAGCACCCACTATTTAAAACATCTCAAGGACGTCCCTTAATAAAAATTATGTGGACCAACCGAATTAGTGCCGATTGCCCAAAGGTTAATTATGTGTATCTTGATCATCATTAGCAATTATTATGATAATGTTACTACAGCTGAGATTCTCTATGTTTTAACGCATAGAACACATACATAGCAACGTCCTGTGTAATTTCAGCATTATCATTTTCTACCAGGCTTCGTAATGTGATTGTATTGATATTTCTAAAATGTTTTTGTAAATGTATTTATCTTTCAGTTTTCTATAACAAGGACAAGCTGTTAAAAAGTGTAATTCAGTTTCCACTACTGGACAAAAGGGGGGCATGTTGTAATCGCTTAATTGTCTATGTATTTCTTGTTTACATGCAAATCATATTCCCCAGACGTAGTCTAGTTAGCGCTTTCCTAAACTTGGCTATAGTAATTACACTTAGGTATTCCTCGGTTTGATGTAGAGTTTTAACGGAAAGATACGTTAAAAAGCGTTCGTTATTCTCTAACTTATTGTGCCAGTTCTGTTTGTAGCAGTCTATTATTCTTTGTTTTAGTACTAAAACGAACCTATATTCATCACCTACTCCTTCATTCGTCCAAACTTCAGAAAAGCCATATATATCTAGACAGTGTTTTATCTCTCTAAAGCCCAGTTCTGAGGTTTGTTTATTTCTGTCTTCTCTTTTCCATATGCTTGTTTTGGTATTCAGTCAAGTGACATTTTAATAAGTCTGAATCAGTATCGAATTGCTCTTATTGTGCTATCAATATTTATTGGATATCTTCCCAACTCCCCATAAACTAAATTATTTGGTGTTTTCTTTCCTACTCCTAAATATTTCTTACATGCAAATAAATGAATGTTTTCTATGGCTTTGTAGCGGATTAATCCCCATGCTTCTGCTGAATACAAGAGTATGGGCTTAACTTGTGTGTCAAACAATTTAAAATATATATCTAAATCCATGTGTCCTAAGCTGTACATTGTTTTCATTATTTCTATAATCTTACCTTTCGCTCTTCCCGCATATTCCGAGAGTGAAATGTATACGAAAGTTTAGTTGTCAAGATGAAGCCTAAATATTTGTAACTATTCACTACTTCAATTTCTTGACCTTTGTTATACCATTTTTCTGCTTTGCCTAGGTAATCATATTTTCTGAAGACCATTATTTTAGTTTTGTGTAGGTTAACTGTTAAACCTAAAGAATCTGAAGCTTCTTGTAAATTTTTTTATCTGATTTTGTAGGCCGGGTGGATTTACGGAAATTAGGGCTTTGTCGTCTGCAAATGATAAGGTAAAGATTTCCTCTGTTCCAGGTAGAAATTGGTATCCCTGTCTTCCTTTCATTGTAACATTATTCGCTACTTCCGTTATTAGTAAAGAGAAAATCAGAGGCGACAGCAGGCAACCTTGTTTCACTCCAACTGGGCACTCAAAGAATTCCGTTAAGATCGCACCGTGTCTTACGCATGCTTGCACGTTCCTATAAATACCTTTCAACATGTTAAGCATTTTTGTTGATATTTTAGGTTTACTTAGAATTGTCCACAGTTTGTCTCTTTTGACAGTATCGAAAGCTTTTTGGTAACCGATGAATGCTATGTACTCCTGCGTCTGCCATATTAGCAGTTATTTATCATAGTTATTAATGTAAAAATATATCTATCGTAGAGAAACATTTCCTAAATCCTGCTTGTTCTCTGCTTATTTTGTTTTCCTCTTCGGCCTAGTTGAAAAGTCTGTTATTTAATATTGCCGTGAAAATTTTGCTTAATATGCACAATAGTGACATTCCTCTGTAATTTTCGGGGTTCTGTTTGTTGCCTTTCTTGTGTAATGGGACTATAACTGCTCGGGACCATTCTAAAGGGAAGTAACTGACTTGGAACAACTTATTGAATAATTTTGCTAAGAATGGAATTATCTTATGTTCTATTGTTTTCAAGAATTCTGGAGGAATTTCGTCTGATCCTGATGATTTACCTGATTTCAATTTTCTTATAGCTGAACTTATTTCATTATCAGATATCTCTACGTCTAAATCTTGAACAAAAATTTCTTCTTCAATAACTTGCTGAGGTACTTCATAGTCATTATTTGTATGAGCACGAAAAGAGAGAGAGAGAGAGAGAGAGAGAGAGAGAGAGAGAGAGAGAGAGAGAGTCTGCTTGTATGAAACGTACCTTGTGAAAAGAGAAAAGGATGCGAACACCAATGCCATATCTGTAACTTTTCTTGGATTCCACACGGGATGAACCTGTTTTAAAGTGAACCCAGACTTCTTTCTTCAGAAGAATCCGGGCGGGGGAACAGTGGTGTAGTTTGTACAGATGGTCCACAGTGACCGGCTCCTCCTGCCAGTGAACACCTGCACTCGGTCCTCACAGGCGTCCTTGGACAGAATCCTTCCCAAGTTAATGAAGGCCACACTCAACATAATAAAATTTCTCATCAGGCACAGAGATGCTCATCCAAGAGTCCATGTTGTTTGGATAAATGGTGAGGTTACGATCCAGGTGCATCCCTGGCGTTTGGATATAACCTGTCGTGACAGCAAAGACCGCGTTCTTACTCATTCTCTTAATCCTTCTATGTTCAAGGCCAAAGGACTGGACACTCTCAAATGAAACATATTTTTTTTAATGCACACACTAGTCACTTATGCTCTCATGAATTTTACCCTGATAACAATGCTCACTTTGGGCAAATGCAGCGATGTGAGACGACACCAAACGCATGGAAGCCTCGTATTTTTCACTACGTTTTGGTATGCATGAACTTTATATGGCAGTTTCAGTACCAGGGAGTTCAACTCAAACGATTCATGTACAGCACGTGCTGTGAACATCCAAGATTGTTAACACTTTCTGCAGATGGCAGTTTGTCTCTCTTGGCACTTTTTCTTTGCTCTTCTCGTTATTTTAATTGAAAGGATATGTAAATTAGTTCTCCTTTCCATGAACAAATCGTAGCTAAGACATATCTGGTAACCTTCATCAATTTGACACAAACTTTAAATTATATCTTCATCTTATCTATATGTAGATCATTTGTTTTCCCTCTGAAAAAGTATATAAGACGACAACACACAGCATTCTGCTATCATAATGTTCTTCATTCCACACAACAAAGTTACACTAAAGAGCAAAGAAATTGCTTGAAAGATAGGTTGTTGAAAAGAGTGTTAATTCAAAATGTCTTATTTGAATATGTTGGGTGGGGTGTGCTACTTGAATCACATCGTATGGTGTGATACTCCTTTCTGTTAAACTCTCCTCATGCCATCTAAACCAGATTCTGCGCAGACTCCGTCATACAAGAGAACTATCTGGATGTTCGTGTTGGAACAAGTTTGTGTATCAAAAGCCTAACAACTACTGTAAACAAATATATAATATGTTTTCAGTTCAACGACAGCACTATGTACAATACTATTAGTCATAACATAAATGAAGGAATCGCAAACGTCGAATATCTGTTCAGAATGACAACAAGTGAGATGCAAGAAATGCACTGTTTGTTGCCAAAAATGAGTACCAGATGCACCTACGGTGTTTTTCAGTTATGTCATTGAAACCCTG
>JADBJO010015161.1:40000-44809 GCA_016801955.1 Conus betulinus
TCTAGAAAATGACTGTGACCTAGGTCTCCTTTGTAACTTAAACGCTGAAACTTATTGTACTGAATAAATCCACCTGTATCACAAACTTGGTGATATGGTCCAGAAACATGTACCCTAGTAATCCACTTAAGTCCCGGGCTTTCTCCTGCGAAGGGTTTAATATTTTCACTTAACTGCCCCTGTTTCCCTTAAAAACCATCTCCCTGTTAACCTCTCACCCCCAGTCGCCACCGTGTCGTCTACTTTGAAACATGATTTATGGTAAAGTGTTTTAACTGTGGGTTGAGTTCATCTTGACCTATTACCTAAACGACTATCACATTAGAGATTATTCCCTGGTGAACCACGGGGGAGGGGGGGGGGGGGGATTTTCTGTTCTATGAGATTCAAGTAAAATTACTTTCCCACATTTTTGTTGGCTGTAAATGGCGTCGATCAGGCTGGCCATGTATGGGTTACTTTAAAACAGACAAAAGACTTCTATAGCACTACCAGAAACATGTTTTCTGCACTGTCAATGAATGGTGCACCTGACACAGGTAAAACCAGTGACAGTGCTGAAACACAGAACCATTGTCTGGAGCAGACAGTAAAGAATCACGTTCATCCACTAAAATAATGTCTTGCACATGCTTGATCAAAGTAGACACCACTGATTATCACTGCAGCGGTTTGGCAAGTCATACCTATCTTCGTGACCTGCATCATGAAGACTTACTATTGACTGCTTCCTGTGGACTACAAAACACGGGCGTGGACAAAACGAACCTTGGTGTTGCTGTTATGATGACCAACGCGCGGTATAATCTTGTATCATATCTGCAACAATAAGTGGTAATCTGTAGCTTTGGGTGCATCATATTTTGTACACAAGAAAACAAATGTATTGTGAAGAACTGTGTGAGAATGTGGACGGTGTGGTAAAAGAAATGGAGAGGTTCTGTGGAAACGCAGTGAGAGAGATTTTAGTGCGTTCGTGTAGTAATGTCGTTCGAAGTTATCTGTCACATATTGAGTTAGACATTTCTTTGTGATATCATGATCATTCCACGGGAAGAAGTAAATCTTTTCTTGTATGCAAGACCGAGATGACAAAATAATTACAGTCTCTATCAAAAGGACATTAGACAGTAACGAATCAGACAGAAAACTAGTTAAAAATCAATTGGCTGAGGAATAAGAGAATGGGACAGGGTCTTGAGGAAAATGTTCAATCTCCATTACAGCGAGACAACATGACAGATATCACATACATTGATAACTCTGAGAAAAGCGCACACTGACATCTAACATCTGTTTAGGAGGTCATCCTCGGTCCGTATCATCGCATACTGGAGCCGGACAGTAACAGTCCACTGACGTATGCTCATATAATTCGTAGACTGCTACATCCGACGAAGTCCAAGAGATAGTACAGACAATATACACCTGTAATAGTAGACAACCTGGAGATCATCGATAATGATTTGCCTCACCCTCCATTTCCTCTTCTTTAACAACACACACACGCGCGCGCGCGCACACACACACACACACACACACACACACACACACACACACACACACACACACACACACGATCACGTGAAAGCTACATTCATTATCTTTCACTCTTATTTCCTGAATATCTGCATGTCTGTTATTGCTAACATATATATGCCAAATCATTACTATAATGATGGAAGAATTGTTAACCTGCACTTGTTTTTCCCCCACTACTTAATTGTTCAGCATTATACTGTTTGGTCAATCAGTGGGTGATTGCATCTCTTATGAGATCCAAGGAAAGGTTGTTCTGCACAATTCTGAGCCGCTGACAATGCTTGGGTTATTGAACAGCAGAGCTGACCACTCAGACTGTTCCGTATCTTTTGATCTCCCTTGCATCCTTAAATGGATTCTCAAGCATAGGCTCAAAGAGATTGTCCCTTACATTTTTATACTGTTTGCGTAATGTTTTTTAGTTTTCAACAACTTTTTTTTCCTCTCCACACTTTCGTTTTGTTTAATTCTACTACCTTTCGCTGGCTGCTTGGGGGTGCTGTTGCATTCTTTTTCGAACCCTTGGCGGTCGGAACACCACAGAATTATGGACTGTGGTGTGTCTCTATCTGACGCCAAGAGCACAAACACAATCAGCCGTGTCTCCCTGATGAGTCCGATCCAGCGAACGAAAGGCTTCTGAGCAGGCGACACATATAGATCAGGCGACACATATAGATCTGTCTTCGGGAGGAATTGCGATAGTTTCCTCATGCAGCTAGTGAAGGGTTTTCATATTTATGATATACATTTTCCCATTTATTTCATCTTCAATTTTTTTTTCTCTCTCAATTTCTAATCTTTCCCAAATCATTACTATAATGATGGGAAGAATTGTTAACCTGCACTTGTTTTTCCCCACAATTTAATTGTTCAGCATTGTTTTATTGTAATTTAGTCCCTTGTGGATTCATTCCAAGAACTGGCCCTCAGCACTTGTGTCTTAAGAGGTTATCTTTTTTATATTTTCTACTACTTTTCACAAGAAAATGTAGCTTGTTTTGCTCTTTCATGATTTTCTTTTGCTTCTTAGGTGGCACCTTTGGTTAGTTTTTTTTTGAAAACTCAACAAACATACTACGGTATTGCACACCAGCCTTTTTCTGGTATAGCATTCTTCTTAAAACCGAAAAGGCACAGAGGAGTCAAATTACCACTTTCCGCGGTCACTGAGGAGAAACAATCAGGTTTCGAAATATCGGTATCTGACCAGGAGTTATATGTGTTAGTGAGCTTCCTCCCCATTGGAGATGGTCTCCCGCTTCGGAGACTATAAGCTTGCTGAAGGTTCATTTTGAGAAGCATTTATTATTCCCCATTCACCCCTCTTGGTGGTGAGAACACCACAGAATTATGGACTGTGGTGTGTCTATTTGACGCCAAGAGCACAGACACAGTCAGCGTGTCTCCCTGATGAGTCCGATCCAGCGGACGAAAGGCCTAGGAGCAGGCAATACAAATAGATCTGTCTACGAGAGGGATTCGAATGGTTCTCTCATGCAGCTAGTGAAGGGTTTCTAGTTATCATATATTTCCTTAATTTCATGTTCCTAGTTTCTTCACCTTCAACCTTATCGCCGAAGATCTCTTCATAAATCATTTTGGGAATATATTTTCAGCACTTTTGCAGTTAAGGACGATTCGATTTTATACAGTGCATTCAAAGGTATCTTTGGCAATATATTTTTCTGCACTTTGCAGTGGTTGGTGCTTAGATTTTGTACACCACGTTCAAAAGTTCAAGTGGTCTTTAATCTTTATCTTCATGAGTAGGAATCAGGATTCAATTTGTTTAGATAAGATTTGTCTTTGAATAAAGTTGAACTGCCTTTCGAAATATCAGAATGTTTTTAAGTTTTCATTAAATCTTAGTAATATTGAAATGTCGTCTTCTGATCTGATAATAGCTCTATTCAATATCAACATAATTTACAAATATAACAACTGTGTCTCAGAGCAGAAAGGCGTTGAGTCTAGCCTGTTAAAAAGGGTTGGTTATTCTCTTTGTAAATAGTAAACACTCTGGATGAAATTCTCGCCATACACCACCCAGGTCTTAACTATCTATCCAGTTTTTTGACATTTTTCTTTGCTTTAGGATCCTTTACTTAACTTACTTATGATAAGCTATTATATGATTAGGGTATCAATTAAAAAACTAATAAAGCAAGTATAACATTGCATTTAGTTCTTTAATATTTTGTATCCGACTGTAAAAATCCTGTGTGCACTCCATATTTTGATCCCTACACTTAAACAAATCTGAAAACTAATCAATTTTCCAGAGTCATCCCTTGATGGCAAATTCTATTTTGAACTCAAATTTTATACATAAGCAATATGCCAAATTCCCTTTATACTAGATGTAGAATCTCCAATATACAAATATACAGATGTTCTCATTCTGCTAAATATACCTTTCCATGTTTGGCTCAACATAAATGTCATGTAAAGCATAAACAAATTGATTAGAGTTTTTCCTTGTCAAGGGGGTGGAAGACGTCACATCTCTTTCAAATTGGATTAGCCTGTATCGTGTATGGATTTTTTTTAATCATTCCATTAGTGAAGTGCTCTATGTCCCTCATCTTATCTCTACCAATAGTGGCTTCTCATAGACAAAGATTACAAAATCTCGAGTGCCGTAAATTTCTGTCTAAGCGCCGTTACTATCCTGTTTGTTTATCAGTGATCTCCCATGATCATTTTCACACCCAAGTGTCTTGTGTGACATTTTCGCTGATGACACTAGTTTCTATTCTGGCGCAGCGGACTTATCGGCAGTCTAAAACGTTCCACAGCAAGATTGAAACGATGTCTGGGAGTGGTGCAATAACAAGTTCATAACAGTTCACGTGAAAAGGACGAAAAGCACGGCAATTACTCCTAGACAGAATCACCAAACAGAAACTCTAAGTCTCAGTCTGACTATAGATGGGAACAACATGTAAATATTGCAAAAGAACCGAGTCATGGTAGCGCTTGTAGACGAAGAACTGAAGTGGCAGTCCTGTTAACAAGCTGGCTCGAAGTCTCTTCATGCTTACATAACTGAAGCCTTACATAAAATTTATACAGACATTCGATAAAAAAAAATTTCAGGCTCACCGTCTCGCTCAATCTTAATCACATTCCTTTTTGTATAGTTGAAAAATAAGCTTTTGAAATTTGAAAGCACTATAGTTTGTTAGATGCTCCCAGATTCACCGAAAGGGGGAGAGAATGATGATCCATCGGTGCTCAACCAATCACGACTGCAAATCCCAA
>JADBJO010015162.1:0-15000 GCA_016801955.1 Conus betulinus
ATTATTCCGTCTGTTCACAGGTCATAGTTCGCTTTATATTCCTCCTGGGGTCAGTTCATCACAAATATTGATACCTTCATTCCTCTTCATTCAGTCACGAACGTCTATGGTGGACATCATACATATGTTTCCACCCACCCTTTTCGCTGGGTTTTCTCAGAGCATAACTCTATGGCGATCTCCGACTTCGCCTCTACACGTTTGGACAGCATACCAATTATCTCTGGCTGTCTCTGGCTGTTCCTTCCTACATCTTTCTGGTAGGGGGGGTATGGTTCCCGTAGCTCAACCAACTCTCCCTCCAGTCACAGCCTCGTCTACTTCACTACTGCTATCATAACGGCGTAGTCTGTCTGAATCACTCCCTAGCAAAATACATGCGTTAGCATGTTACAGACTCATGTCTGTATTAAATGGGCCTGACAGTCGGCGGCCTCTTACCATTCTATCAGCGCTGTTGCTCGAATCTCTCTCCACACTCACTTCCAGTGTGTTTAGCTTTTTACCCATTTTTTTGTTAACACAGCTCACATTCAGAACAAAGGAAGTGACCTCCCTGTAAGAACGACAATCCTACGCCGTTTCTTTTTCACACATTTAACTCCCTTCGCTCGCGCTTAACCTTTCAACTACACAGGCGCATAAAATTTTTCTTTCAGTGTGCCTGATACCCCCCTTCCCGGGGACAAGATTTATCCTACAGGAGAAATCTTGCAGGAAGTTATGCTCCAAGAAACCCAACAAAAAGATCTATGTACATGAAACACCTCAATCCTATACAATGAAGGAATCATACAAAGGAACATCATAGGTCATCAATACATTGTCAGAATAGAAACCATGAACCATGTCATCCAAATGAGTAGTTGTAAAAATTACTGACACCCATCAGAATCCAAATGAAAACTGCCGTATGACATATATTGCCACCAAGGATGACCAAAACTAAGACCATGCCAAAATCACTGCAATAGTCAACTCTTTGTTGCACTCCACAAAACAAAAAATACATGTTACATTTCACCATCGGTATCCAAACATCACACCATTAAAGATATCCATCATAATAGACTGTCTGATACAATAGTATGACAATACAACATCTGCCAAGACTCATGATACAATGTCAAAATAAGACAGGAGCAAAACCCACAAATTGCCACAGTGCAATGCAAAATGAACTATAGCACCATAAGAACATCTGCCATGAATTCCATATAAAATTCCTCAAATTATTCCAAGCACACAAAGCAAAATCCTTTACATTTTGAAAAACACCAATGCCAGAAAAACAATCCATCCAAAAATTAAACAATACTCTTTCAATGCCTTATACAAAATATGTTGCATCTCTTATTCTTATAAAAAACAGGTAACAGCATCCTGAAAATGTATCCATAGAATAAGAAAAAGACAACAGTACAGTAAACTATTTTTCTCACATTATGTTCTTGAGAAAAATACAAAACCATAAAGCAAAACAACAAAAACATTTTCACTAACGTTACAACAAGTCCGCAAAAGTATTTGAACTTCCAGAGATAGGCTGCACTGAAAATTTGTATTCCTGAATACTGAGAGCCCAACGCAAAAGTCTGTGTTTTTAGTCTTTGACGCTTGTAAAAATGTCAGTGGACGATGATCCGTCTGGAGGACAAAAGTTCTCCCTGCCAGAAATCTGGAAAACTTTTCCAGTCCCCAAACCAAAGCCAAACACTCTCGCTCAATCGTGGACTACTTCTCCTGTGCCTCCAAAAACGTTTTACTGGCAAACTGCACAGGATGAAGAACTCCTGCCTTGTCCTGCAAAAGACAAGCATCCATGCCTTTGCTACTAACATCTATGCGTAGGATGAACTCCTCAGAGAGGTTAGGTAGTAACAGAACAGGAAAACCATTCAGTATCCACTGTACTTCATCCAAACTCTTCTGACATTCCTCAGACCAAACTACCTGGCGCGACACTTATCTCCCTTTGTCAAATCTGTAAGAGGAGCAGTGATAGCAGCGAAATGAGGAACATAGCGATGATAGTATGCCAAGAGTCCCAGCAAAAAACGAACCTGCTTTTTTGTTTTAGGACGATCAATAGCAAGAATCTTCTCAACCTTCATTGCCTCAGGCCGAATATGACCAACAGAAATCATATGACCTAAAAAACTCAAGCTCTTGAGAACCTGCCTGCACCTTTGAAGGTCTAGCTGTCAAGCCCAAAAAAATCTCAGACGACTTAACAATAACCTCAAGGAACTGAGAAGTTGCTGCCAGAACTTTAGCCGCCAAAAGAATGTCATCATAAAAACTGACTGAGGAAAACTCATGCAGCTTCAGCTTACGCATCATCCGAGCAAAAGTCGCCAGAGTATTCTGTAACCCCAAAGGCATGCGAGTCCATTGAAATAGACCAAAAGGAGTCTGAAAAGCAGTCTTAGGCTTATCCTCTGCAACATCGGAATCTGCCAGTAACCTTTTGCTAGATCCACTTTCACAAAGTACCGACCATGAGAAAGTTGACAAAGCAAATCCTCAACATCTGGAATTGGCTCAGAATCAAAAACCGTAACCTTGTTCAGAGCCCAATAATCTATACAAAAACGAACAGAACCATCCGGTTTTCCTATGAGGACAACTGGAGAACTGTATGGGGAAGAAGACGCTTCAATAACACCTAAGCGTAGCATGACATCAATCTCCCTCTGAACAATTTCCATTTTAGCAAAAGGTAATGGGTAAGGTTTGATTCTTACAGGTACATCTGTAGTCAAATGTATTGAATGAGGTTCAACATGATCAGCCTTACCAGGGGTATCTGTAAATACATCACTGACCTCCTCCAGTACAGTTACCAACTGTGTCCACTTAGTATCAGACAAATCAGGATTCACCTTGACATAATGAAAAGTCTCACCTTTGACTGACAAAGTAGGTAAGGGTAACACCATCACTTTCCGTATCCTGCACAACACTGATGCAGCAGGACTGAACAGAAGACACACTCGACTGCAGTGTCACAGGAATAACACACTTCCCTGTACGTACCTTATATGTACCCTGACTAGGCACAACACAGTCTACAGGTAGAAAATCAGAAACACAAGATCCTGACACAATACCTGATGAAATAGAATGATCCACACTGACATTGATTGCAACATTTGTCCTGTCCACATACAACTTGAGCATGTTAATGTGGAAAACCTTGCTTTTGCCATGCATATCAATGTGGTAGCTGACTGGAGAACATTTCTCTTGAACCATAAAAGGACCTTTCCAGGCAACTCTAAGCTTATTCTGTTCATCACTCAATAGAACAAGAACTTTGTCACCAACTTTCAGAGTATGAAAAGAACTTTTCCTGTCAGCGTAAGTCTTGTAAATATGTCTGAGTGTCTGCTGTCTGTTGCGCTTGCGCACAACTATCAAGTATCCTGTTGTGAAGGTCATGCACATACTCTCTCTCTCTCTCTCTTCTCTCTCTCTCTCTCTCTCTCTCTCTCTCTCATTTGGAAATAGTTGGCACACCTAAAAACAGTTTCATCCAGTTCAACAGTTCAATCAGAGAGGTAAAATTACAACATTTAGGTGTGAAACGGTGGGGTTGTAATGCTGACAGACGATAGTCTGGTCCTTATTCTGATGTACCCTTCCAATCAAATATCTGACTCTTTAGATCTATTTGTTTGACCCTGAAACTGAGAAATGGTAACTCTGTTTGCAAATGGAAATACAGGCATTTTTCTTCCCACAGTATTTTCTCCCAGAGCAGATCTACAATCCTCTGCCCTTTTTCACCTCTGGCATTTCTTCTAGCTTTTGAGTTACTTGAATTAAATGTTCAAAACTGTAAGATATCGTGAATTACACTTTTAACTTCTATTAGTGAGTTGGTAAAGCTTACAATACAACAGTTGGCAGACGACACGACATCGTATGTAAACAGCAGGGATGACACGATAAGAACATGTGACATAATAAATGAGTTCTCTGTTTTCACCTGTCTAAATTTAAGACTAAAAAAGCCATGAAACTAGAATTGCAGGCACGAAAAAAGCATGTACCATTTACGTTAACAGAAAAAAAAAACTATGTATATACTTTGAAATCAATTAAGCTGCAATAAACATCGAAAAAAAAAAAAACTGCTCAAAAGGACTGAAAGAATGCATGTGTTGAGAACAGAGAATTGAGCACAAGAGATCTAGGAATTTGAGAAAATATTGAGAACAAAATCTGTTACGCTGAGTCCATTTGTATTTGTAATGCAAATGTCGATTGGTTTTGACCACAGTAAATGGAACCTCATGTAGATATATATAGCAAGGTTGAAATTAGAATTTAAAAAGCGTTTGAAAAAAAAAAACTGGAAAATAATAAAATTGGATATTTGCTAATGAGGGGTCAAGATGATCAGCATTTTAGATGCAAGGAAATTTCATCTGCAGTGGGAAGGGAGACTACTTTACAACAACAGACAATTGCTGGAGCTACGACCCCAAAAGGCGTTTGAATAAACTAGTAATGTGGTTGCATTGGATAAGAACTGTATGTCAAAAATGAGTTCACTGTGTCTGTCAAAGACACTGAGGTCTGTCAAAGAAACTGACATGTGTCAAAAACATGGTAACAATTAACTGCTATGGAGTAATTCACAGCATAAATATAAAGGCCGTACGCAATTCTGTGGGCAACACAGTGAACTGTCAGCTTTGACTTTAAACAATACAGTGAAGTGCCAGCTTTGACTTCAGACAGCACAATGTAATATATAATAATAATAATGATATACTACTACTACTACTACTACTACTACTACTACTACTACTAATGTATGGATTTTATATGTCACAATTCTTAGGATCAACTCATTGTGCTCAACACACACTCAAACACTCGCACTAACATGTGTTCACACACACACACACACACACACACACACACACACACACACACATGACACACACAAAATGGCGGCTACCGTCACCACCTAGACCAGAGGCGTGCGGAGTCTTTCACAAGATAGTGGACAGAAAATGGCCATGTTGACCAGAAGCAGAGCTGAGGCAGGTAGTTCATTAGTTTCCACTGCGAAACTAAGTCAAAGCGACCTACAAAAAAGCAAGTTGACTGGAAAAAATAAATCAAGATTGCCAGTCGGAGAAAAACGTTTTGGTTGCCGGTGGACAAATCCTTCGATCCGGATTTTGTCTGAAGAGACATGACAACTTTACAGGAGAAACAACCAGCAACATTGAAAAATTACAAGAAATTATTACTACTCTGTGTGAAAGGGTTGCAAAATTGGAACTAACCATTCAGGTAGAATCTGATATACTCAAAACTCACTTTTCCAGCAAGGTAACGAAAGTAGACAATGCTGGGACTCAGACAGAGACGCTGACTTACAGCTCCTATGCTGAAGCAGTATGCTGTGGACCACCATCGCCACAGCCGTCTACCTGCCCAAGGTCGCCCCTCAGCACAACTCGGGGACAGAAAAGCCTGAACGTCCAAAACAAAAGGTAGACAGCAGAAAGTTAGAAGAAAAGAACAAAAATGTGGAAAAAAGAAACTATGACATAAGGACAAAAAAACAACGTCAAGACGTCTGATGCTAAAATACACAATCAAACATCTCCAGAACAGAAAAAGGAAATCTCACACCCTGACCTTCCCAAAGTTGTGTTTCTCCACGACTCAGTGACAAACAAAGTGAATAACGACAGGCTTTGTCGCTCCTATGGATTTAGAGCAGTGTCGAAAAAAAGCTAACATGATCAAAGATCTTCAACCCTCCTTTGAGTCTGCTCACCAATCAGCAAGACAACCACTGGATGTGGTAGTTATTCACTGTGCTGTGAACGATGTCAAATGCAGAACTCCCATGGAATGCAGCCAGTCGTTTGCCAACTGTATCCGGAACATTACTAAAAAGTACCCTGTCCTGAAAGTCGTAGTCAGAAAAATGGCTCCAGTCAGGGAATCCAAATTAAATATCAAGGGGGAATTATTCAACGCCCTCCTATTTTTGGAATTAAGTGATGACAATAACATCTCCTTCATGAGCCATTCCAACCTCCTGGTCAACTCTTGGAACCTCAAGGATGGCCTCCATCCCACCAACCGAGGGGCCAGCGTCATCACAAAGAACATTGGCGACACATCAGGGACGTCTTCTGGTAGAGACCATGGAAGGTCGCTCAACACCCCACCATCCGTCCACCCAGGGCCTACCAGTCCTTCACAGCAGATCCGCGTCACACCTTCAGACCGTGGATGAACATGTACAGTCCACTGTATGACTGGTAAAATCGCTTACTGGACACACTTGGACCAGTTAGTTCAACATCTCATACATGAAAAAATATGTGTTGGCCTTGCAATCACTGAATGTAAGAAAAGATAAATTGCCCAAGCTTTGTCATTATTACTATCCTCCAGTCATCCAAAAAGTGGATACCAACGAGAAAGTCAATGTAGCTATTTATATTGAAGAAGGCGTAAAGTACACCCCGTGTATTAGTCCTGTTCCACCAGACATTCCAGGGTCACATTGTTGCGCTGTTAAAGTCCAGGTTGGCTCAGACACATTAACGATTGTGTCAGTTTATCTGCCACAAGGGCCCAATGATGCAAATACTGAATGGCTTCAAACCTTGCGGACAGATCAAAACAACAATTTCTAATCACTGGAGATTTTAATGCTCATTCTCCTTTTTGGGAGAAAGACTGCCAGTTAGTAAGTAACAAACAACCGATTCACTGAGAACCTGGTGGACTCATCTCTTTATATCTGTTGAATGACAGCAGAATAACGTGCATACCCCGACAATCCTCAAGACAAAAAACCAAGCGCTATAGATCTAACGTTAGTCTCTCCAGATCTAGCAACTGTATGTGATTGGAATACGCTTGATGACACATTGAACAGTGATCACATACCTATAATCATCAATTTTGAAAGCGCAAGTTCTGAACCAACTGACCAGACTCGAGAAAAAGTTCCAAAATTTAATTATAAACTCGCCAACTGGAATACGTTTTCAGAATTATTAAGAACGTTTCAAATAAACTGTGATGACGTTACCACCTAAGATGTTGACAAGCTATATTACCTCTCTTTCAAAACACCTTGCTGACTGCCACAAATCAGTCAATTCCAAGGATAAAATCTATGGTTTCCAAAAAGCGTGTGGGCAATGTCTGGTGGAATGAAGCTTGTGAGGAGGCAAAAAAAAAGGAGAAAAAGTTAAAGTTGAAAGCATACAAACGAAATAAGTGGGCTGAAAATCTTCTTGAGAAAAAGAAAGCAAAAAAATAAATTGAATAGAATTATAGCACAGGCAAAGTGACAATACTGGTCATCTTTTTGCAAACATGAAGTATCTAATTTCAAAGACTTGCAAAAAGTATGGAAAAAATAAAAAACAATGAAAAATGGAATTCAACTTCCACAATACTCTATCAAACTTGGTACATCTAATTTCCCTTCAAATTTTGATAAAGCTGAAGCTTTTGTTGACATGTTTGCCAAGAACAGCAGCATGCATAGTTTGTCAGCAAAAAGTAGATCATATCGGGAACAAGAGGGTAAACATTATAATAGTAGTAGTAAAGACCCTGGGAATAACCACTACCTAAACGCTCCTATAACACTACAAGAAGTTCAAGAATGTCTTAGTAAATTAGGCAGCAAGAAAACTTCAGTCGGCCTTGACAGTATTTCAAATGAAATGCTATGCCACCTACCAGCAAACGCTGTGCAATTCCTCCATCTATTTTTTCAAAAATGTTGGAATGATGGTAAAATACCTCGATTATGGAAACATTCCATTATCTTTCCTATTTATAAACATGGAAAACCTCGCACTGATATATAAAACAGTTACTGTCCAATTGCCTTAACATCCCATACCTGTAAATTAATGGAACGAATCGTACTAAATAGATTATCTTATTACTGTAAGAAGCATGATGTCATACCGATTAACCAAGCTGGATTTCAAACTGGCAGATCCACAGTAGAACACCTAGTCAAACTTACAACTCAAGTGAAACAACAATTTGCAAGGCGAAAAAAAACATCCTAGCTACATCTTTGACGTAAAAAAAGCTTATGATGATAAGTGTGGCATAGTAGACTATGTACAAATTAAAAAATGTTTGGAATTAACGGTAACATGTATAATTATGTTCAAGAATTCTTAGAAAATAGATCAATTCAAAACAAGAATAGAACATACTTATTCAAATCTGAGAACATTGCAAATGGGACTGCCACAAGGTTCAGTAATATCTCCTATCTTATTCAATATTTTAATGGCAGATTTACCAAAAGGCTTATCAAAAGACACAGAGTTAGCTCAAATTGCTGATGATATATGCCTATGGTTGAGGGTAACCAAGAAACGAATAACGTCTTCGAGGTCGCTGAACTACATAAAAAGCTTTATACCAGTGAGAACTCAATAAAATAAATGTATTTTTGCAAGAAAACGGGCTTGCACTTTCATTAGAAAAAAAAAAACACATATAATGCTTTTCAATTCAGGGTATGACCCAGAAAAGCTCCCAGTTTTTACTTTAGATGGGATTGAAATAAAATATATTAAATCTGTCAAATTCCTAGGTGTAATCTTAACTTCAAAACTGTCATGGAACCAGCATATTGACCACATATTAAATAAAGCACGGAAAAGTTTAAATTTTCTTAAGATTATAAACAAGCAACATGGGGCCAAGATGCTTCGATTTTAATACCTTTATCAACAGCTCTTGTGTGATCTAGGTTAACCTATGCTCAGGAAGTATTTTTCAGTGCACCACAACATCTGTTGAATAAATTGCAAAGCATTGATTGCAAGGCTTACAAACTCGCTCTTGGGTGTTCCCATACATACATCGAACTTAGGAACATACAATGAGATTGGTGTGCTACCTCTCAACGAGGTTCGAAAAGTAGTTGCATCGAAGTTCGTTCTGAGAGTTTTACACAGAAAAATTTCTGTGCAAAAGAAGTTTGTTTAAATTCTGAAAAAAAGATTTTGGAAAACGAGCTAGAGGAATACAATCTACAAAATCGATCTACTCATATACTTCTCACCTTATCAGAGATTCCAACATAAATAGAAATGAAATCGCTGTTAAACCATCCTTTTCACCAGTGCCAAGGTGGGAACAAACAAAGGGCTCCTTTGATACGATTCACTCAGATTTGTCAAAAAAAAAATTCACCCAATATTCTAAATATTTCCATATGCTTACACCTGGAAAATCAGTACAAGAACCACTAAAAATTTTCACAGATGGCTCAGTGCTGGAAGACAGTAGGACAGGGGCAGCTTTTATAAAACCTGACTTAAACGTGGAGAAAATGTACCATCTTGGCAGAAATTTTTCGATTTTCAGTGCCAAACTAGCCGCCATCTTAATGTCCTTAAATCATATTGTTTATTTCCATCTAAATGTCATCACGTACTAGTATGTGATGATTCTAGATCTGCTCTTGAAGCAATCCGGTCTTCAAATTCAAAAATCCGTTTGGAGATAACAACAGAAATAAATCATGTTATACATCTCTTATCCCATAAAGGCACATCAGTTAGTTTTTGCTGGGTCCCCTCTCATTGTGGCATTTCAGCAAATGAGAGAGTTGATCAGGCTGCAAGAAAGGCAGCTCGAAATATTGAGTACTTGGAGTAGGACATCTATTAATCAGTTGTCCAAGAGCAAGGGAATTATATCATAAGTCGGGCATTTGTAGTTTATCTGATGGATCCAGTCAGTCATCTGTGTCCAAGATTTTGAATGACTACTCTTTTCTTTCCTCAGTTTGTAAATGTTTGTTACACAGCCCAGTGGGTATTTACCTTTGATGTTCTGTCCTTTAATATTAGATTGTTAATTACTTAGCATTACTAAGATTGTTAATTACTTAGCATTACTTACAGTACTCTTGCTCCTATGCTACACTCAGTTTGAAGCATACTTGCCTAATTCCGGATAAATTGACACATTTACATACAAGCGCGCATGCACGCATGCACACACACACACACACACACACACACACACACACACACACACACATGCACACACACACACACACACACACACACACACACACTCCCATCCACACTTTGTCCCTGTATCTGATCATCTCCAGTCCCAACTCATATCATAAGAAATGTTTATTCATACAACACATTTTCAAGAAACAACCACACAGTTAATACGCACATTTCATATACTTCAACACATCATCTGAAATCACTTTTTGTGGAAGGACGTTAAAAACTGAAGAAACTGAACACACACACACACACACACACACACACACACACACACACACACACACACACACACATGGACTCACACACACCTACCAACACACGGGCACTTATCAAGTTCATTGGTTCAAGCATAAACAATACAGTTTTGCATGCAGTACAATAAAATTCAGGTTAGAATGATAGACACACCATTTAGATATTATGGTTGAAGAAGGCTTTCCTAAAGAAATATGTTTTTAACTCTGACTTGAATTTAGATCAAATGGGCAGGTCACTAAGCTGTCAGGAAGAGAATTCCAAAGAGTGGGTGCACTAAAGCTTAATGCTCTCTCACCGACTGTCTTTAACGAGCGCCTAGGAATTTTTCAGAAGTTTTTTGAGAAGATGAGCGAAGAGACTGAGAAGTTTGATAGGTGGACAGACAAGCAGAAAGATACTGTGGGAGTGTCCCATCAAGGTAACAATAGGCAAAAACTGCAATTTTGAACTGCTATCGATATTTGATGGGAAGCCAGTGGAGTTCACATAACAAAAGTGTAATATGCTCATTTTTACGCTTTTTGAAAACAAGCCAAACTGCACTGTTTTGCACTCTTTGTAATCGTGCAAACTGTTCTGAAGGAAGTCCTGCTAACAAAGAGTTACAGTAGTCTAGTCAGGACATTACCATGGTGGTGACGATTGTTGCCTGTGTGGGGAGGTAAGTCCTGATAGAAGCAATACATCGCAATACTAGGAAGCATGCATGACAAACATTAGATATTTGGTTCTGCATAGAGAGGGTTTGATCAATGCTGACACCTAAATATTTCACTGACTCTGAAAGGTAAAACAACACCATCAATTTCTGCTGACTCAGCTTCAACCATCTTAACATGAGAGGAGGTACCAACAGCCATGATCTCAGTTTTGTCACTATTCAACTTGAGTTCTTTGTTGCTGGTCATCCAGACTTTTACATCCCTAAAACATGCAGTAATATCTGACTGAGCACCTTGAAAATGTACTGTTAGCTTTGGCCATAGAAAACACAGTAAACTGTCAACCTTGACTTTTTACAACACAGTGAATATGTTAGCTTTGACTTCTGTAATGAAACGCTTGATAAATCCATCTGATCAGTCCCATTTGTATAATCTGTAAAAACCACCAGTGCTGTTCCCCTTTATTCTCGGTGCCATCTGTCACACAAAAGGCAGAGAGAATAGATTTCAAATTATGCCAACTCTTCCTCTCAACCCCCCCCCCCCCCCCCCACACACACACACACACACACACTTCTCTCTCTCACTTTGAATGGCATGAGCTACCTGGTTTAACGCAATCTATTACAAGAAAAGTTTATGTCACAGGGCGCTTGACGCGTTTCTTTATTTTCTTTTCACCTCCCTTCCCCTTTCAACCCTCCCTCCCTCCCAAATGGGGTGCATGACACCGCAGAAAGATTTACATTGCATTGTAACAACACTGCCAGTCTCACCCTCCCCCCCTCCCTTTTCCATCTCCCCCCCCCCCCCCCCCCTTAACCCTTGACACAAAAGCACGTTCCCCATTCTCTCCACCCCACCCCCTCTCTCTCTTACTTTGCACAAAGGCACCTGGCCTTCTCTGTGCTCCCCATCCCCCTGTCCCCCCTCCTCTTTAATATTCACCCATCAACATGCAGATGGATGCATGCAGGTGTGAGATGATGACATTGAGTTGGACAAGCACTTCACTCATTACCATTCAGTCTAACGACGGGTGCATGAATAACCAGCCATTGAACTTGGCACCAACATCAAATGGTATCCAAGGGTAGGACTAGATCCCTTCCCCCTCTCACTCTCAGTGTTTTATTGACACTCTGTCAGCCAGATCAGAAACCTGGTTTGGCAGTTTAGAATACATATTGGAGACACATAGTCCCTGAGCTTCACTTTTCCTGAAAACCAGCTGTACTTCAGTACTAAGGAACAGGACAGATGCCAGCAGGGCAAGACAGAAGGGCATAGTAATCTCTCTCTGATCTGAAAATCCAGTCTAACATTTCACTGATCATCCCAGGAAAAATGTGAGTTGACACTGTTCTACATTTTGAATTTATGCATTGATTTTATACATACCATGTGGTTTAGCAGTGTAACTTTGTGACCATACTTGGAGACATCTATCAAAATGATGAATGATTATTCTGTGTAGTAGTTTGCTTGGCATCATGTGAGAAGCTACCACCATGTGGTTATGATTCTTTGTTAACACTAGTCTTTGTGTTCAACCTGACTTTTGCCAGTATGCAATTCTATCTGTTAAGAGGGAAACTGAATGATGAATCTAGATCAGAAAAACAGTATGCCTGTACTAGGTGAAAACTACTAAGCTGATTTATAAATATTGGTGATTGTTGGAATGATTTGTAGTGTATGACTTTATGTGTCTACACCACATGTGTACTTGGGCAGAGAGGGTATTCCAGGTTAATGTGATTTAATTCATGAGAGACACTGAAGAGTTATTTGACTGAAACTGTGTAGCATTGTATTACTGTCTCCTAACCTTTTGTAAGCTTAACTCAGCCTTTAGGCAAAAGTGGAGAGATAGATCATTATAGTAGAAACTCTACAATAGAGAAAACCTTTGCTGGCTGAGTTCTCACACATCTTCTGAAAGATAAGAGGTAAATGTGTGAACTTGATAAGCCAGCCACTCAGCTACTTACCCACATATCAGGTTTCTCTTTATCACAGACCAGGGACCGTGGTCTCACTAAAAAAAAAGTGTGGCTAAAAAACACACACTGTGGCTACCCCAGAAACCAGGGCGATGCCAGTAACAACTCTCTGAGCCAGACAGGGTGAAGACAGTCCACAGTCCTGCACTACCGCAACAGGTCTGTACAGCAGGATCAATCAACAGCCACCAGAGAGAGATCAACAATCCTCTCCACCATCAAAGTATCTGTAGAGATACCTTTATATGCACCTGCATGTATATATATCTGTTCTTGTTTCCAGTGCATGCGCACGTGGGGCAACACACACACACACACACACACACACACACACACACACACACACACACACACACATGCATGCACACACACACGCACGCATGCACGCACGCACGTACGCACGCACGCATGCATGCACACACACACACATACACACACACAGAGTATTTGAAAAACAAATAAACAAACAAACAAATCAAGAGGGCAAACAACTCGTTAGAATTCCAAGCACACATGCAATTTTACACACTGTACTCAATCCAGATGGAGGAAGTCCACGTTCACTTGCCATCGATGTTTCTGGCTACGTGCTTTATTCGGTAGATCTTACGTATTGTTCATTATGACATGAAAAAAAAGTATGATTTTTGTAAGTATTTTCTGTTGGTAACTTATAATTTGCGTAACTTATTTACATTGGAGTTTGTCCTGTAACAGGGAGGGATTAGGGTATTTCTTAAGCTGAGGAAGTAATTACATTTAAAAATATTGTGAAATTCATCTACCAGCTCTGACAAATTCCACAGCTGACAAAAATCTTTTTCTCTTAGTATGTTATAAAATTGGCCTCTTTGAATCAGTAATTTATTATTCAGTGCTCTGAAATGCAAAAATACTGACTGTTGTGGTAATAAGAGTGTATAGTTTTCAGAATGGAAGACATTCTGGAATAGGTGATAATTATAGAATCTATTCATTTGTGTCAGTGTCACTCGTCCCTTGTTGGAAATATTTTCAAACTTTGATATTTTCATTTTTAATTTTAACTTCATCTTTTTTTTTCATCTGTAACCAACTTTCTATTTTAAAAAAAAGGCATTTCAAACAGATTGTGTCAAACGCCTGAAAATCGCTAAATCATTCAGCAGGTTTTCTTTCCTATCAAAATCAAATAAACTGGTAACCCTATTATCACTGAAGTGGCAAATGAAGTAATACATAGCTTTGGCCAGTTTATAACATTTTAAATTTGTCAGTTTAAACCAATAAAAAAAAAAAAAGAAGAAAACATTCTGCCTTTCGAACACATGTCTGTTGGAATCTGACCCAATTCCCGTAACCATATTTATCTAGAATTGAAGCAGAGCTGGAGTTTACTATGACACCAATCTTCACAATCAAACAATAATATAGGCTCGGTCATTCTGTCAAATAACCTTCTCATTATCCATCAGGGACATGAGTTTCTGGCAGTTTCTTATAAATACAAACATAGCTCATAAATTTCCATCATAAAAATGTTTCTGGATATATATAAACTTGTTACTGTAGAGAGTTGCAAAGTGAAACGACTGCAGGTGGAAATCTAAACAAATCTGAAATAAATGTCAGTGAACCACCCAGAAACGTCGACAAACGAGTCACAAGACAACACACAAAGCGTTTCGACCTCTTAGGTCTTCTTCAGGTGAAACAAAGACGAACAAAATAACGAAAATGCACTTAGCTTTGATCGCTTCAGATTGCTTCTGAGTTCAGCGCAAGGAAGGCCTTCTTCCTTGCGCTGAACTCAGAAGCAATCTGAAGCGATCAAAACTAAGTGCATTTTCATTATTGTGTTCGTCTTTGCCTTCTTCCTTGCACTGAACTTGGAAGCAATCTGAAGCGATCAAAGCTAAGTGCATTTTCGTTCGTTATTTGTCCGCGTTTCTCTGGGCGGTTTGCTGACATTTATTTAAGATTTACTATAGAGAGATTTAAGACAATTACTGTGTGGCAAAA